>JAHWFP010184038.1:0-74068 GCA_023313725.1 Lithobius niger | reverse complement strand
TAGTGGTAAATCCCTTGCTCGGCAGTCAAACCAACAGTTATCTTCGAAGATATTTTTAATGGAGAGGAATGATGCAATGTGTTAAACGTTTATATTAGTTACGTTTTTTTACAGGAATGGTTTAATGATTTTTGCTATGGGGAAGTTACCTCATCCCGCGACTTTTTTTTACGATCCTTCAAACAGTCGTTGTAGTATAAATGAATTTATCACCCAGTGTCACGATGTTCAAAGGTTTCAAAGGGTTTAACGAGCGTTAACCACTCCTGGTCATCTGCTCGAGGCCCTGAGGCCCTAAGGCACGATGTTAGTCCCCCTTTAACAATTGAACACGACGGGACTGCAACAATGGTTTAGAAATGAAATTCATAAGGAGGAGTGGTATCCGGATATCACGCCTGCTCTGGCCTAGATGGATATCACGCCTGCTCTAACAGACACCAACAATATCTTTGCTCGATTAGTGGATTTTTACTCGATTCCGAAGTGCCCCGTCACCGTTCACGCAACTAAATATCAACAATGAATAGCCCCTTTAGACAACAACTACAGTGTCCGCGGCCTGTCTTGAGTCCTGCAGGTGTTTATGAGCGGCTATGTCTTCCTGGAAGGGGCGGCTTTAGTCGACGGCCGCCATTGTTTTTGTAACCATCTAGGATATCAACAAGGCACTCTGCTACCAAAAACATACAATTGATTATCTGTGTCGTTCTGGGGCGAACTCAAGATAGGCCGCGGACACTTTAGTAAACAATTTTCGTGACCAGAGAATTGTTGCTTGAATCCGAAAACCCATCACCGTTCAAGCAACGAAAATTCAACGACGAGGGAAAACACGACATCTGTCAACAATGACACCTTTGTCTCATTGTCGGCGTTACTGAGCAAAAGAAGGTCAATACGATTTGTTCTTTGTTGTATGCGTGCTACTGGGTGCTAAATAGGTGATCAGCCACTTTCCTCAGAGAGAGAAAATTGTTATACTGTATCTCACTCCTCGTAAAGTGGCTGATAACCTATACATATTGGAGTCGACACACTTACAAACCGCTGTTAAGTTCATCTACGACACGACAAATTCCAAATGTTTAAAGGTGTAATATCTCCTAGCGCCACTCGCTTGAATGTGGGGCTCTATCGCAGCGCTATATCTGCGATCAACACGAAATAGCGGTGGTTAGCGCGCGCTCTAACCGCGCATGTTTGTTTGGATCGATATTTGCATTATACTAACCTTTGATGTGGTTGACAGATTTAAAATAATTATGAACTACGAATAGTTTCAGGGCGGCAAACAGGCCAGTCATTTACGCCTAACCCCTCCGCAATGATTTCACCATTATGGGATGCATGCACGTTTCGTTTCGTTTCTCTCCATTCCGCTTTGGGAGCTTTTGTCCCTTCCACCTTTTGAGAGCAACCTGTTTAGATGAGAGAGGACGACCGTGAATGCCGAATGCGACAAGGGTTATGAATTTCATCTTATTCATCGGTTTTCCCAAGGTTGGCAGTCGGGTTTGAAATTCCCATCCCATAATGTTTCTCTGAATCGTCTCGTCGATTCCAGTATGCTCTGTGTTCTCCTTTACTTGAAGGTTAAACATAATTTGGTCGACATTGACGCCCTCCAACGGCGCAGACCGGAAACTAAGCTTTCCTTTCCATTTGCAGTTGGGCCATATCCTGGCATTCGGTTTAATTCTGCACGACTTTCGGAAAATGAAGAGTTGTTCACTAATTAGTGAGCGAAAGTGTAGCCCGAAAGTGAGAACTCTGACGCAACCTCCCCCACCTCCGGATCAAATGCCGGGATCAAGTACTTAGAACCTCGCCCTTTTCTTTCCCAACAGCCCACTTTTAAGTTTAAATGTTTCTGAAAAATTAACGCCGTATTATGAATGTAGATTGGGCAAAGAAGAGAAAGGTATGAGAGTAGTACGAATGGGTTGAAAAGCGTGCGTGGTGTAAGTGTGTTTTGCTGTATTCGGCATTAAAGTTTCGAAGAGGTGGAATCAGGTATGTCCACCTGGAGAATACCTGTACACCAAATCTCATTCTTGAAGGTACTGCAGAGGCTATAGAAAAATTAGGCGTTTAGAGTGGGGGGTAAAGCAGGTTGTAACTTTAAAAGTCGAAAAAATGGAAACTATGTGTCTAAAAGAATTGTAAAGTAATAATACGTTCGTTGCAAACGCAACCGAAATGGTAAGGACCGGGTGGTCACTAACTGCCATCCGATGTTAAAACTAAAAATTTTAAATTGCAAAAGTTTAAGACGAAGATGATGGCTCGGCTGCATAGGAAGGGCAGAAGGTATTTGGTTGGGGTCACGAATGTTACCACCAAGGTTAGACCTACCAGGGACACAATGGTCCCCGATGGCATCGCCAAACGTGAGGGACAAGTGAGGGGAAAAGCCGGGTATCATTGTCAATGTTTCTTAAAATAATAAAATGTAATAAAATAAAATAAAATAAATGTATCGCAGTATAGAACTTGGCCAAAACCAATTGTCAATATTATAAATTTTTAAGATAATAAAAATTAAAATAATAATAATAAAACAAAAAGCATTCAAGAAAAAGTTAAAATACTATATTGGTCGCTTAAGGAACACATTTAGAGGCTCCTTAAGGAGCAATCTGCAAAAACCCGATAGGGTCTTTGCACATACGATTTCTGAGTTCAGGTCATTCCAAATTTTGGCGACGCGTAGTGAAAAAAAATTCTTTCTACAATCCGTAATGGAACCCAGAATAACGAGTTTCCATTGAAGTGTAGAGAGATGGATAGAACGACAGATAGTTGTGTTTTTTTGGATTTTTTTCATTATGGTTAACAAACCAGTTCCCCACGAGCAAAGCAAGTTCCTTGTGTGTGGTGGTAGTTTGGTTTCATCAAGTGAGTTAATGCAGACTGCCGCACGCAGCCAGAGAGTAAGCAAATGTAAAAATGTGCAAATAGGTTACAAACAATTCGTGCATACGTTTTTTTACAACGTTATTATTTTTCACACTCGTATTTTGATAGGCGGTACCTATGTATGATAATATGAAGATTTGGGATTTGTTTCACATCTCTGTAATGTGTGGCGCAGTGCCAGCCTGGGCCACTGCATTGTGACTGAGATTGGCGCTAATGACCTTGCTTCCGACGCGTAATAAAACCTTACCCCCACCCCCCCCCCCCCCCCCGACTGGCGTTCACCTGGTTTGGAAAAGAGGACGCTGACCACTGGGCTCTGATGACTGGCTTTGCACAGTTTGTTAAGGGACCCTCACAAAGCTCGTGGTGGGCCTGGAAACTTGCTATTTCCCCCCCCCCCCCTTCGTGTTATTGTGAACGTTTTCATGCTACGGGACTGGGGAGTGAGGAAGTTATGGCTTCAAAAGTCAATTTTTTGGGGGGATATTTTTCTAGTAACGTATTGTTTTAAGCCGGATCCAGCTTTGACGGCTGCATTCATAGCCAGAACTCCATTACATATGCGATGACATTTTTGTATCAGTAATGGAGATGGAATAAACAGAAAGCAAATCCTCAAAGAAATCGTTAAGTTTGTTCACAAATCGCTTTCTTCTTCTTACATCATAAACCAAAGTCTAACAGCAGAAACGAAGACAACGACGACCCCCGAATAGGCCACCCCTACAATAAAAACGGGCGAGTGTGTCAATTCTTTGGCTAGAAGTTAAAACTGGTAAGTTGTTGCCTTGGAAAGAATTTGAAATTGGCACATTGTTGCCTCGACTAACAATTTGCTCTGCGCGGTCATCGCAGAGTTATGTCTTAAATGACGTCATGCACGAAGGACAGTTATTTTTAACACGGGATGGACTGGTCAAGCCAAAACGATAAACTGGGTGTGGGGGCGGCCTCAACGGAGAAAGACAGTGTTTGGGTTAGTGCGTCTGTTAGCCCTGCTCTTTATAAAATAAAGAGATTGGGAGGGTCCAATACGTCCGTTACCATTAAGCAAATGGTTACGCATTAACTAAACCAACAAGGTATGGTTTTTTTGGGGGGTGGGGGGTGGGAAGGATAGGAGGAGGGGAGGAGGGGAGAGGGAAGGTAGAGGATGGGAAGAAAAGGGGAGTAGGAATGTTTAATCAAAAGTGCCTGTCCAAGAAGCAAAATTGCTTGTCGCGTTCTACGTTCACGCCACAAGTCACCGACCGAACACTGGGAAACACCACGGGCTAACCAAATCCCCGGGCGAAGCCAGGTACAACTGTTAGTAAATTATAAAGAACTAATTGCCAGCACAGAGGGTTCGATAGGTCATTATTTTGCTTAGAAAGACGACACGTTGTACGAACCATCAGTCCAAGTTATCTCAATGGAATATAAGCCGATAACAAAATCTATCCGAATGTTAACCTATTTTTAGGTATGATTTTAGCTGTTTGCACGATTGTTTCTTTTACTCGTACTAATTTACAGGTAGTTGCATGTCTTGATTTCACGAGCTTTGCGGCTGATGACGGTTATGCAGTCATGGATTTTAGCTGTAGCGCTATTCTTTCCTTTGCTCGGACTAATTTACAGGGAACTGCATGATGTATTAATTTTACATGGATTCTAGCCAATAACGTTTATGTAGTCGAATCGACTATACTTTCCTTTACCTATGTATTATTTACAGGGAGTCGGCCTGTATTGATTTTGCGCATATTCCATGTGATAGCGTTTATTCAGTCATGAACTGATTTACGCTGAGGGCTTACTTACAATTTTAACGAAATTTTTATTACTTGATTACTTTAACCCATAATTTAAAGGGTTGGGGTGGAGAATTTGTAACTGAGACCTCTTTTGAAACGTCTTAGATTCATTCCTGTTAATTCCGTCTGAGTTTACAGAAGGCGCCATGAGTTTTACGTGGGAATTTCTATTCAGTTTTCAGCCTAAAATTAAGCTAAACTAATTAAATAAAGAAGTCACAAGGTAAAGGGGAAACGAAGCAAGCAGTCTGCATTAAAGACTGTCCTTGTGAGGATACACAATATACTAGTCTGAGAAAGAAAGAAAAGACAACTGCCCCGACTGGGACTCCAACCCAAGACTTCCCATTTACTAGCCCCGGTAGCGCAGTGATTCAAAACTACCTATATTTAAAAGACTTAACGCTTGGTTTCACGTAGCATGCTAGACGCGTCGTCCAAGCGTTGCGCTGAACTGAAAGCACAAAGAACGAAAAACCCCAATCGTAGCATTGATTAGTGTATGCGAGATGCACAAAAACGTGATATCTTCTCATTATTAGATTTGCCGGTGTTGCAGAGCTAAACGAACATTATTTTACGATAATGGTGACTATTCTTGAAGTCTTCGGACGATTTACTGCTACGTCAAAGGATCGTTTAACACATTTTTAATGAGAATTGAAAACGCCTTAGCGTATCATACAGTACAATACACACGTGCCTTGGTTGCTCTTCTGCTTGAATTTCACAAAATTAAACCTCCGGAGGCTTTGCCTTGTCGTCGAGTGAAAAAAGAGGTACGTAGCATGAAGCCATTGTTGTTAAATTTTAATAATTTGGTGTCAATGCGGTGTTTTAAGTTTAAAATCCACGTATCGCGTGTCACACGTACCTTTCACAGTTCAGTCCGCATGCTAGAGCAGTTCATTTTTGGGGTGTAAGTAGCGCGACTGGTGGCAGAATCGGTGGCTAACTGGACGACGCGTCAAATTTCTAACGTTAAGCCTTTACATCTAGGTAGCCTTGAGTGGTTAGAGCGCCCGGCTTGTAAACGGGAAGTGCTGGGTTCGAGTCCCAGTCGGGACAGTTGTCTTTTCTTTCCTTCTCAGACTAGTATATTGTGTATCCTCACAAGGACAGTCTTTAATGCAGACTGCTTGCTTCGTTTAAACTAATTATTTCAGTTTAGCTTAGTTGTAGTTTAGTTTCCTGTAGATTTGGGCTGAAAAATGAGCAAAAATTACCAGATGGAACGCGTGGCGCCCTCTGAATACTCGGATGGAACTAACAGGGATGGATCTAACACGTTACAAGAGGGACTTTAGAGTTACAAATTCTCCTCTTTACAAACCCTTAAAGTTCTTGCTTTAACGTGTCAACCGTTCTGTATTTTGTTATTCAATCGTTTTTTGTTACGTGTATGCGAACCAATTGCCGATTCTCACGGCCCATTCGCGTATCTTGCATTCGTAAATACGGAAGACACGGGTAACAAGCCATATGCCTTTCATTAACTCGGCCAAGTAGGCTAGCTCCGCCTTTGACTTCGCTCCTCTTTTTGATCGTTTTTTCTTTCAGCCTAATTCAAAATTGAAACAGTCCTACTTGTTTATCTAGCTCGTAATATGACGTCATCTCAAGTGTTCTGTTACTTGATGCGCGCCGCTTCTGCGCATTACTCGTTATTCGGCTCAGTTGCGCACCCAGAGGAGGAGCAAGGAGGAAGGGGAGCGAGTGCCACCCATTGTCGAAAATCTGAAGTCAAGAAAAAATTAATTTACAGGTGTAGTAGGTCGGTTTGAGAACTGCACCGTGAAAAAGCAATTGACCCACAATCGTCATGCACTCATAAACGATTTAGTTTCCAACATTAAATGCATGCCTTGTTCCCAATTTTAAAAGGTAAAACACTTAAAAAACCAGAGTCGGCCAGAGCTGCTGGCGTGTCACGCCGCCATCTTGGAATGACGTCGACTTTCAAGATGGCGGCCTGACACACCAGCGGGGCGAGGACTAATCGTCTAAGTGGAAAACGGCAAAATTGGAAGAACTTACACAATATAACAGTATAATGGAAAATCGTATAATATCCCTGCCGCGCTCGCTGCGGCTAGATATATATATATATATAAATAACATCAGAAACCGCAGGTATATTACTGTTCACTTATACGTTTATCCATTATACGATGTTTCGTTTAGATGATTTTCCTGATTTTTTATTTAGGCAGATATTAGACGAAGCCCCACACCAGCAACTCTGGCTATTTCTGGATTTTTTTTGTTTTACCTTTAAAAATTACGAACCAAGCATGCAATTAATGCTGAAAATTAAATCGTTTATGTGCCTATGACAATTGTGGATCCATTGCTTTATCAGGGAGCAATCCTCAAACTAAAGATTAAAATTTGTTATAAATATGCAAACGCGTATGAAAAAAATTATAAAAAATGGTTCCTTTTAAACGCTTCAAATACACTAAAATACTGAAAATGAATTGTTTTACAGGGCTCTGAGTGACTTGCAGGCCTCAGCTTTCTTGACCCCTTTCCCTTAGCTGAATTTTTCGTCCGCATCTTGAATTCCCGAAAATTTCAGCTAAAGGAAAGGGGTCAAGAAAGCTGAGGCCTGCAAGTCACTCAGAGCCCTGTAAAACATTCATTTTCAGCATTTTAGTGTATTTGCAACGTTTAAAATGACAATTTTCATAATTTTTTCATACGCATTTGCTTGATGATGCTTACTGATGTCTAGTCAAAGGAAACAAGCTACAAAGGAAACAGATGTAAAACCGTGCTTAATTTATTATACGTAGCAGAATAAATATAATTTGGATATGACGAACGAGTAAAATATCTCACAAGTGTGAATTGTGTATGTGCTTATTTGAAGGTGTGTAGTGCTTCCAGCCGCAGCCATGGGGTCAGAAGGCGAGAAGGACAAATGTGTTAGTAATTTCAATTGGAAATGTCTAGGATCTTTTACATGCCACAATCGACACGCCCACGATGCACCACAGGGCCTTTCTCTTTCTGAAAATGACAAGGGTGTATGACGTCAGGCTCGAACCAACGTACTTGAGACTATCGTACTATACGGCCATCTTATCCCTAATTCTCTATTACTGTCAGAATTATGAAAATACGTAAAACTATGTGCGCTCTACTGTATTATTCTAGAATCAGTAGCACCGGTGCATTGCTGAGGGAAGCCGAATAGATTGATATTGAGTCGAGGTTAATTAAACAGCTCAGTTACCAGCTGAGTCAAGACAAGACATTTAGATCAGTTAACTTTTTTATTTTTTAAAAATATAGATAATGAAGGCAACACGAAGTTAATTAAGACTTATTTGTGTCAACAATAATTTACAATTAATAAACATTTCTTACACAAACTAAACTAAATCAACCAGATTACAAAGGTTTACGAGTAATAATTAATATGTAGTAGTAATCCAACAAATTCCTTAAGGATTCAGCCAACAAATCCCTTACATTTGTTTAAAATCACAATTTCATGACAAATAATAGTTGTTTTTAATATGAAGAGTTCAATGTTTTAATGCCATAAACCCATTAGTCTGTTTTTTAGTTCATTATAAGTGTTTATTTTCTTGAGATGTTTAGGTATTTCATTAAAAATTTTAATTGTACAGTACTCCGAAATCGTTTCACCGCATTTGTTTCTCCATAATGGCAACTTTAAATAATCTTAACTTAAATTTGATTTTGCGTTTTTTTTTCACAATTTATTTTTTTTACCTGAAAGTAGTTTTTAATCATTATTGTGCAGTTAAGTAAATTATTAGAGTCGATTTAGACTCTTATGCGAACGGTTTGTCGGTCTGTCTGTCTGGGTGTCTGTCTGGGTGGGTGTCTGTCTGTGTGTTCGCGCTTTTAACGTTTTAACGAGTTGTCGGATTTCTGTCAAATTTGGCACACAGATTCTATGGCACATTTCTAGGTCTAAGTTCGAAAATGGGTCGAATCCGTCGAGGAAATCCTCCACTAGATATAATCAAAGATTTTTGTTCGCAGCAAACGTACGAAGTTCGTAATTTTTTCTTCAGCCGACTAACGTCATCCATTCACGGACCTATCTCTGGTAACTATGCAGCCCTCGTCAGCGGCTGACGTCACCACCAACCGACCAATGGCTGGTAACTTTCTCAAATTATTATACGGGTCATTGACGTAGGCACGCGGCCCCACGGATATGTACGAAATTACTGGATAACACTGCATGCGAAAGATGTGCGCTGCCGTGCCATGCCATCGCAGCTGATCAAAAACCAGAAACGCAAGCGGCCACTGGTTTCCCGTGTTGTGTACGCGTCGTGGAACCGCGGCCAAGAAATCATTTCGATTTTTAGATCGCATTCTTTAAGGAGGGGTAATTATTCACTGGTGTTAGACAATTAACAGCAGTATCGATCGCCTTATTCACAAGAGAAAACAAATCGACTCTCACTATAATTGGTTTAAACTGGTTTATTAATATTTAAAATCCCATTTGATTTTCTTATTTCAGCGGAATTTTTGATTTACCAGTTATTAAACAGAATCTTTAATACTTTCTTTTGTGTCATTTGCATTCTCAGAATTTGTGATTTTGCCGCGTTTCCACAAATTTCTAGTCCATATATTACTACCGGTTCAATCCATGCTTGATATACAACTGACCTGTAGCCAGAGAAATTACGACCCAGGAGTGAGATTTTCAGGAATATGACACAACGAATTAAAAAAATAATAATAAATAGTAAAAGACACGCAAACCCTTACGACTGTCTAGTTTGGCTAAGCTGGCTCCCGCTCCCACCAATCGGTAGCCTACGCAAAGCACACAAATAAAAATAAAAAATATAATTCTCTTAGCCGAGTTAGATTTTTAAGAAAGCGTAAGCTGACCAACGCAAACAAATAAGATCTATTTATTTCTTTATTTCTTTATTTTTTTATTTATTTGCTTCTGCATCTTCGACGGCAGGAATTTGGAGTTGCTGCATATTACATTACGTATTGGGTCGTAATTTAATTTATTCGAATATAGCCGGATAAATTCCCAAGTCGTTTCCATTATTGAATTTTCCCCCCACTCAGATTCAATGCAGTTTACATGCAACGCATGGCGTAACAAGGTTAGGTATAATTCGATAGCGAGCACAATTTAACTGTTTACCCAGCGATGAAATTAAAGACTCTTTCTGCCGTATTGTGTTGTAACTTTATAAGTGCTGCGGGAAATTGACTTTGGGGAATTCCGATGCTGACATCAGCGACTTGGAGGTCGTTCTCAGTGATGTACACTCCAGAGGTTAACTGAAATTCTCGTGGAATAAAAGTCAAAACAAATACGCACAAGACCATGAATTAATTACGAACGCTCTCAACTTTTGCTATATACGTGGTTATTGAAATCTCAAGAATGGGCACATTAAATTTTCGGTTCCTGAAAAATAACCCTCGTTCGTTCAAGTTTATGATATTATGAAATGCCAGTAACGATTGAGCGTATCACTGTCTGCATTAAGATGTCGGGAGTCAACGAAACGCAATAACAAAACAGAGAAAATCGTGCAACTAAATTAGAAAAGTTTCGCTACGATAAGCTTTTACTATATAGACTTTTATTAGCCTACATTCAGGTGACGTGACGGGGATCCAAACTGACGTACTCTAATCAGAGCTCCGAGGATTCTCATGTCCAGCCTCTTCACCAATGTTGCTTGCCACTCGCCTATAATGGCGAGAGAAGTTGGGCACGGACAACTCGTTCATTCTGACCGCTATTTGCCAAAATGACGACTGCAGTCAGTGGCGTAACTATGGGGGGGGGGGGGCAAAGGGGCGATTCGCCCCCTCTGTGATATTTGGAAAGCTTATTCGGCAAATTGGACAAGTCACTTTTTCCATAGCTGAAAAATTAGTTAGCGTCAGATGGCTGCATTTTGAGGTCAAAGACGCAACTTTCTTCTTAGCTAATTTATACTTCTACTGTTTCTCCTTTAAATCACTAAAGTAACCAGGTAACAAATGGAGAAATACGAAAATCAGTAAAGATAAACAGTAAGAATTACTAACGCCATATTTTGCTTAAAATTTCCAACATTTCTAACAAAGTATCAGTGTTTAAAAAATAAGTATCTGGTATGAAAAACTGAAGGATTAACATTACAAAATGTTTTTATGCGTATAATGCAGTCAGCAAAGCTGGTTTTATAAAAATGTTTCCAACGGCACTTTACAAGGCCAGAAAATGCCGAAAAATAGCAAAAATGTATCAGCTTCCGGGGCTCTTATGCGGTTCTCCCTCTACACCATTCGGCTAAATGCCTAGTTTTGCCCCGTCAGTACAAAACCCTACTTACGCCACTGACTGCAGTAACAACCCTGTAATAACTTTAATTTTAGTAACACAAGAAGGATAGTAGTTAAAAAACTAATTCCCTTTGAAATGGAACTTGTTATGAGCAATACTGAACTGGTGCCCTAAACAACTAAACGTTGATTTGGCACACATACGTCTTCTCCGAAGTGGTGGGTTAAAACAACAATGAATATGTTTATGCATTTGCTTTTAACTTTTTCTCCACGTGCGAATGAAATACAGATGTTGGCGAGCAATTTTTAATATCTGCTGGCCACCTGGCAAGTGCCGAATTACCCATTTTCATCTGAGGCATACAGTCTCTACTGACGAGCGCCAACAAAGGCGAAACAGTCTGTCTGGAGAGCTCTATAGGTGAGAGCTGCTTGGTTTTAAGTGATCAACTGCCATTAAATAGGCCTAAATGTGGGTGTCTAACATTCAGTAGAATGAAGCCCTACATAAGCACTAGTTTCTGCTTTTAACTTGCTAAAACCACTCTGGTTTTGAGCTTGTTACGATACTCTGGTTGTCATATGCACCTGTAAGCTTTAACGTGAAGTAAAGACTGCGGAATCAAAACTTTGTGCTAGTCACTTTGCGTCCTAGATGCTGTTTGGCTTCGGTTCGTTTGAACCATCCATAAACATCAAACGAACTTGTTTTTGATTACTAATGGAATTAGTTCCATGGCACAATGCCCTGACTTTATGGGTGGTGTTGTGCAAACGTAGCCATTTTGTCTACCCCACGTCGCTATTCTATTTTCGCGAAGAAAGCACAACTACAGGCAATTAAGGGTTTGCCCTCAAATCCATGCTATCACAGTCAATACGGTCTGTTTACCTCTTGCGCATCAACAATCAAAATATACTTTTTAGGGCCAGCCACTAAGCTTTACCCGATGTACCCCGAACATCGTGAACAGAAGAGAGAGAAAGAGAGAGAGACGAGAGGATGGGCTTTATTTGATGCACAATTAAAACAAAATATATTGAAAGTAGATTGAAAACCACGGTTTTTGAGGAGCTCAGTACAAAAATAACTTCACAGATGACTACAACGAAATAATAAAAAACATACATACATAATAGTTAATTGCACAATAGCGCAATCACACACAGACGAATAAAAAAAAATAAAGAAAATCTACACAATAAAAAAAACACTACAATCACACACTGGAAAATGTTAAAAATTGGGAACAAAATTATAAAAACTATACAAAGCACAGACTTAAAAACAACACAAAGCATCTAAGAAAAAAAGGACGTTAAACAATGTAAAAAAAATCTAAACACAAAACAAAACGTTATAAATGTATAAGGAAAGGGAGAAAAAATGAAAGTTTAATTATCAATTTAATAATGTGGCATTGGTAAGACAGTGTTTAAAATATTTTTTAAACTGTGGTCACTGAGCTCTGGATTATGTCTCGAGGAAAAGTGTGGTCGTCGACCAGCCGAGTGGACCATGATCGAACACCGCTACCGAATAACGCAATTGAAAACCAAAAGTAAAAAAAGTCGTCTGATGGTACACACCAGATGTTATTCTCCACAGAACCACGCTCACGAAAGCTTCTACATGGGGTCCGCAAATAGCGGCCGACTACACCCACCAGATGTTTAGGGACTAAGGATTGGAAGAATCGGTGTACTCGCAGACGTTGCAGAAACTAGTTCAACACCGTGTAGAAAATATTTCCACGCCGAGTTTCACTATCTGTTTTTGCGATTATAACATGCAACATTTCAGATTTATACCACGCGCCTTGGCTGTTTGCTGTGACGTGCATATCACGTGACTGGGCTAGTCCAATCAGACGGCCAAACAGCCGTTGTTCTCGTTCGTCATTGGCTAACTCATGGTGACGTCACGGCAAACAGCCATTGCGCATGGTTTAGGTTGACAAAGAAACGACAAACTATTACCTGTTGGGTGCACGGGTATAGCTGCGAGCACTGGGGCGTCAGATTCGATAGGCGTTCTGGTCCCGGCTGCATATCTCTGGCTTCTTGCAGACCCGGGTTGGGTCCTGGTGAAGGTAAGTTTATATGTGCGGGTTTTTCTCCGGTTGTTTCCCGCCCATTGCACGAGGGTTTCCTCCGGGTACTCCGGTTTTCTCCCTCATGCAGCAAAAAACAACTGTCATAATGGCGGTATCTCTTCCACTCAACATCTGCCACTTGAGTATTTGGGTGAGTGGATGCTCCGTGCATCGTCTCTTTCTCTTTCTTTCTATTTCTACAACACCGAGTGTGTAACATCTAGAAAATTGTCATGTTGCTTCTTGTTTACTATTTCATTCTACTCCCCACGAGTTTTTTTTTTTAGGTTATTGAAAGAATGCCGCCTACACGTGTCGGTATAGGTTCAGGTAAAGGGGAAAAAAAAATCGAACGACAAAAAGCTGGCGGCTACCTTTTGCAGGGTGACAGTTCCACTGATTGGAATCACGATGACAAAGGAAATTGCATGTTTAATCAGGACGAAAGAAATTCATTACTCAACCAGATTTCTTGCTCGTGTATGTAATCGAATGGGTAATGAGAAATTTGAAAATTCTTTCTCGCTTTCCCCTGGATTCGTGGACGGCGGTGAAAATGAAAAGAAAGTCGGAGCATTTGGAATATTAAGTGCTCGTTCCTAACATGGAAAACTATTTTGGAAATTGGAGAGAAGAGAGAAAAAATCCTTCTAGTGTAAGTGGCCTTTTCTAATTTGGAGTTAGCGGTGTAACACCTGCCCCAAAATGCCATACTTTTCATATTTTTCTTTGGTTGTCGGTGGAGTGGGTGGTCGCGTTATTTGGGTTTTATTTCTCTCATCCGATTTGGTTTGCTCGTGAAGCTATGCGAACTGAAGCAAAAAGAGTTTTTTTTCCCCTGCAGGTTGAATTTGGTATACCAATCACGTAACTTTATAATTCTATTATCTGGAAATAATAGGCAACTTGTACGCCAGATGCACGCCAAATTTACTCAAGGCTTCTCTATAGTCACACGAATTGATCTTGAAACGTGCCCAAAACGCATTCCATGGCAATACAACGGCAACACATGGATCCAAAAACCTCCTAGTGTTCCCCTATCCATTGTTTAACCAAACTTGGATTTCGGATTAAACTGCCAAAACAGCTGTAATCCAGAATACATCGGAATGTGGCAGCTGGCAGTACTGCAATTAGGGGTGGTGCAAAGGATGCAAGATCATCGGACCCAGGAGGGAGAGGGCCCAAACTTCATGAGCTAGGGAGCTCAGAAGGTTTACATTCTCGATGACCCCAAAACTGAATTTTAATCCATATGAAATTGTCGTGTATAAAATGTATCTGTTAAAAAAATGTTTCACTTAAAAAGCAAAAACATTTGAAAACGTACATTTTGAGCATCACTACTAATAACACTTATATGTATAGTATTAACCTCTTCCTCAACGATAAAATACTCTTCGGTTACCTTACAGGGCAAAGAAAGGCTGTTAATGTGTGACAACATAAAATAAACTTTGCCTGTGTTCACTAAGATGTATTTAAAAATTCGATTTTTAGTTTTAATGTTGACTTGGATCATCTTCACTGACAACTAAAGAAGTATTTTTATCTTGACAGTTTATTTCAATATAAGGCACACATAATATGAAGCTCAACAATAAAAAATAAAATCGTACATTAAACATTTAAACGAGTACGTGTTAACTTAGTGTATCGTTCACTACCAACATTACATAGAAAAAAAAAGAACTAGCTGAACTGTTCGAACCCAGAACCGTACGTTTATTATAGATGGCCATTCTTACCACCTCGCTATAAGGGCGGATCCCTAGCTAGGATTCTGACAAGCTTAGAAGCTGTTTCACCTTTCTTGGCGGTGACCTCATGGCCACAAACACAAGATCACATACAACTTGTAATCGTTCTCTGCACCTTTTGCAATTTGCTCATTGTTGTGAAAAGCCAAAAGCCATGACCAGCTCGAGAAGCAAAGAGAAGAACTCTTAGCACTGCTGACTGTATTGTCATCTACTAAACGGCCCAAGTTATTTATAAGTAAATAAGCTGCCCCCGTAGCTGTGTGAAGTCCTGATCTCAAACGCCACAAATTTAATTTCCACCGATACCCATATGTTGGCAATGAATCGTACGTCAGAGTATTCGCTGATTGACGAGCAAATATAATTGTTTGCTCTACCTTATAAAAGGCCAGATTCTGGCGATTGGAATATTTATAAGTAGATATACATCCATCATAGTAATATACTAAAAAATTGCGGTAGAGATTAACTCCACGTGAAACCTTCCTGTGCCATTCAAATGTTTTTTTTTTTATAATTTTTTTTTATAATTTTTTTATGAACTGAAACATTAGGGGGAAAAAACGCTTATTCGATTCGGATCACTTCCTTGAACGTTTACTTCATTATTTTTGCTGGGAGTATCTCGAATAGCATACGAGTTGCAACAAGAAATCTCCTCAAACGTAGCGAGACGACGCCGAATGAGTGAGTAAAGCGAGCGACTCGGCTAGTTGTTGTGAAAAATATTAACTAAAAAGTCGTAATCAGTGAGTGCCTGGGAGGGAATACAAAGCTCGAGAATTTATTGTATCAACCCTACGAGAGAGTTTTTTCTTCACAATGCAGTGTAATCTTTATTTTCATATTGATTGTGAAGGAGTTACTGATCAAGACAGCTTGAAACTTTCGAACTTTATGGTTTAGCTGACTTCGATGAGTCTAGTGTTTGCTTAGGTTGCTAACATTCAGTAAGTTAATGCAGCGACGTTGGGTACGAACGGTCTGTGTTGTTTGGAAAGAGTAAGGGAATGTCAGTGAACCCTGACCACTTCACTGTGACTGAGGTTGGCGCTAACTTCCTCGTTGTCAACGCACCATTAAGCTTCAATCCCTCCTCCCCCAAACACAATGTGTGGAAGGTCCTGAATTTGAGTGCTTCCATTGCAGTTTTTTCTTTCTGAGAATAATGCGTGTTATGTAATGAAAATAATATTTTTGTCATGTTCGCCTGTACGCAACTTTGAGGATGTGTAAACGGTTCATGAGTGGAAAATGTGAAATCAAACAAGAAAGGTTATCTTTCCTTTGCTAACATCGGCCTGATGTGTACTGGATATTATGTGATTCGGTGTTAGTCTCTTCGTCGCGAAACTAACATTGGCGACAGGTCATTTTGGAACATATTTAAACATGATTTTGGATGTAATTGACTTCTGCGAACATCCAGTGGACATTGGGAGTTATGCATTCCTTTTAAACCCACGTCCAAAACTTACCACTTTTAATTTTATAGGTTTTTAATGGATGGAAAAAAAATTGGCTTTTAATAGATTTGAGAGATTTTTTTTGTAACAGCAGGAATTCTTTTATGCCATTTTCCGGCTACTGTATACATATAATCGACATAATAATATCGTATTAATCACGACTACTACTTGTAAGCACTACTTTTAAGAGTTAAGTAAGAACCAATGGCACTGTGTGTCTGGTTGGAGGGAAGCTTTTCAGGACAGCATGCTTTTCGAAGTGGCAGCTTCGAGACCGCCTTAAGCCTCATTTATTGCCATCAGCATGGACATTAATATGGAGGAATATAATATAAGTGATCATAGAAAGGGGGGAGGGGTGCTTTGTGTCACAGTGTGTGCAGATTGAGGGAGTGAAGCGAACGAAAATCTGCAATTTATCAGCCAGCATGCGCAAAAATTTGAAGAACCTTAATTCGGTTGAACATGGACATACACATGCGCTATACCATACCTAATCAGTGTTGCAAACAGTCCGTTTAACACCGCCCGCACTTACACTTACTCTTTTGTCGGCTCCTAGCCAGAGATAATTTGATGTCTTTTGGGAGATGGTTTTCCCGCCTCACCTTTCTTATCCTCTCCCATGTCCTACCTCCTGATTCACATCCTAACGCATAGTATCGTTCACCTTAATTCTGTTAATATCTAATAAAAACTAGCTAAAAAAAATAGTCAATAACGTAAGAAACAAGGGGCTACAGCGACTATCTAGTCGCATTGGTCTTCTGTACAGATCGTCCACTTCCAATCATGTTGAGGCGCACACCTCTATCATGCACTACAACAGCTATCTCTATTATATAATCTAAAAACAGTAACTATCAGTATTGCCCCCTTACAAATGTGTTAACTTTTAAGTTTATTTTACGTTTTAGGCATAATTGTCAGCGTTTAGGCCTAATTTACAACTTTAATTTCGTAAGTAGCAACTAACGGAGATTTGGATTGTATACAGTAAGCCTATTCATTTTTGCAACACGGTATGCCTCCGCGCACACAGTTACAGTGTTACAACGTAATGCGCAACGTAGCCTAATATAGATCAGTGGTAGTAGGGAAGGAGAGGAGAAAATGCAGCAGCGACTCGTAGCAACTATTGACGTTGCCATGGTAACGTTATTTCATATCTAATTTTCATTTTTTAGGCCTAATTTTTTAACGGCAGTTTTGGTTTCGTAAGTAGCAGATAGGCCTAATGGAGAATTTGGTTCGATCGTAAGCCTATTCATTCATGCAACAATGCGACAAGACTCTTTTAAATGAAGCTAAAATGTTTTGTTTTTACGGCTGCGTTAACACAAATCTTTAGCATTTCAATTCGACGATGAAATGTTATTATTTAATTTAGTTACGTCGAAGAAGTCTTTTAGCTATTAGGAGGCAACGATGTTTTAATTTGCCATGTTATTTAACTAACTTTTGACACTGAATGGAACGTTGTAAGTAGTGGTCGTCAATTTCTGGTACCGTTGCGAAGTTGAAAAAAGCGACGGACGGACGGATGGACGGACGGACAAAGTCGTTGCAATTGTCTTCTCAGGCGGTACGGCTGTACAGAAGACTAAAAACAACTACGCACTGTAAATGGATGGTTTTAGTGCCAAGAACTGTGTAACCATCGTACTGCGATTCCTTTTACGTCATTTGCCCGTCTCCTAGTTGTATCCCCTTGCACGATATTAGACTCAATTTAGAACTTGCAACTCGCTATTTTGTACGCCCCCGAATCAGAGACAATTTGAGGTCATTTGGGGAGTTGCTTTTCCCTCCTCACCTTCCCCTATTCCAGCCGACCTCCTATCGTTGAAAACCTTCATTTTCAGCTCGTTTCCAACTCATTTCCCTGTACGGTTCCACGAAGAGGAACAGCAAACGACGAAAGACGACGACGAAGCTAGGAGCGCAAAATCATAGCAGATTGCAGTTGCGTTGGATTTAATACAGTACACGACGTTGCGCAGCCTGAGTGACTTTTTCTTCCCTGCAGGATAGCCTTAGGCGGGTAAGGGAACGAGGTATGCATGAGAGAGGAAGTAGGGGTGGTAGTTGGGGTGGTAGGGATGCGGGTGAAAGACAGGATAGGCATGGAAATGAGGGTGGAAGTCAGTCAGCGCTGGTGTGCCCTACCACTCTGCATGTGAAACAGTACAGATCAGAAGCAGAGCGAGGAAGAAGCCAAAAAAGGAAAAATAGAAAAACTTTCATTTGTGGGCTCTTAATGAACCCCCGATGTTACAGGCAGCACCACGTAGACACGGCATCTATTACTCGGCAGGCAGACACGAACCGTATTTTTTTTTATATTATTTATTTTTTTATTGCATGTAGTTTTTTCTGTTTTCTCCTTTCGCTCATCGCTAAGGAAATTGGTCTGGAACTGAATGAGAGTGAGATAGACAATGCTGCTGCGTTACTTATCGTTCGTTGGTCGTCGTGTAATCCCCTAACCCTATTCCCTTTGCACATGAAAACCATTTAATCAATTCATCCGACTGCTTGTCTAGTGGTATAAGAAAAACAGCTGGTGATTAGGAATTGAACAAACACGTGCAGATCAAGTGGGAATTAAGTTTTGGCAATTGGCACTGGTGAAGAAGAATAAACCACGGTAATATTAAAAAAAAAGAAATCATGAGAATCTTCAACGACCTTGCAAGATTATACTTAACAATACCATACCTATCAAAATGACTAATTCTATCCGAAGTAGCGCGTGACTCCCTGTATCCAAAGTAACTCGTGACTCCCTGCATCCAAAGTAACTCGTGACTCCCTGTATCCAAAGTAACTCGTGACTCCCTGTATCCAAAGTAACTCGTGACTCCCTGTATCCAAAGTAACTCGTGACTCTCTGTATCCAAAGTAACTCGTGACTCCCTATATCCAAAGTAACTCGTGACTCTCTGTATCCAAAGTATCTCGTGACTCCCTGTATCCAAAGTAACTCGTGACTCTCTGTATCCAAAGTAACTCGTGACTCCCTGTATTCAAAGTAACTCGTGACTCCCTGTATCCAAAGTAACTCGTGACTCCCTGTATCCAAAGTAACTCGTGACTCCCTGTATCCAAAGTAACTCGTGACTCTCTGTATCCAAAGTAACTCGTAACTCCCTGTATCCAAAGTAACTCGTGACTCCCTACTCGTGGCTTGGCTTTTCATGCCTAGCTGGTTGAGCCTTAATCTTGTTCTTTGCCACAAGGCAAATGTAAATATACAAAATCATTAAAAACGTTTAATGTGCGTGTGTGTGTGTACCTCTACTCCAACTGAACCAAGGCACCTACAAAGATGGCAGTAGGACCAAATAAAAGATAATTAAATAGCCACAACCGTTAGACCTATTTTTGTCGCTGTAAATTGGTTATATGACCCACAAATACGCGAAAAAACTGCAAAAATAACGTCAAAGTTTTTTTGATCCTCATGACGTTTGTTCATGCAAAGCCTTTTATGGCTGAACAAGCTTTTCCCGATAAAACTATGACGTCATGAGCAGTCATGAAATGCAGGCGTGCTTAGGAATGAGATGGACGAACTGTGGGCAATGATTGTATTTAGTTCACGTCAAAATAATCAGTACATGATTTTGTGATGCTATTGAAACTTAAGAAATTACAGGAAGCAGGGTTCGAAGCCAACGTTGTGAGCAAAGCGAACGATATGGCTAGTGAACACGTTAATATCAACCAGTAAAGTCGCTGTGGTGTTTAAATTTATTAAATTCGATGCATTAGCAGAAACAGGGACACCCAGTCTAACTTGCCGGTGTTTTAGCATTCAATCAACACACACAGCAGTTGGCTAGTTACTGACTGAAAGGATGTGGAGCCTGCCTTCAAGGTTTCTCTCCGAATCGGAGGATAATCTCGGATTTTGAGAGAACCTTTGAAAAAGCCTCGAACATAGTGTTTTAATGACCCGAAAATATTGGTATAAACCATTCCCCCACCAGGAGGACGTCAAGTAGTTAGCTGCATATAATTATTCCTTAAAGGGATATACCTCCCAGCGCCATTTTTCTCGATCCTCCACATCAAGTACGGCCCCAAAAAATCCTTTTGAACATGTGGCGTCTAGGAGATTTTCTGTTGAATATAATGGAACTTTATTTACCAACGACCCGTCACTAAATCATGCATTGTGCGCGTACAATAATCATGACGTTTCATCTATGTGTGTACATCTACTAATTTTCTAATAATTACCATGAGATCTAAAATCTAATAGACTAATGCGGTAAAAATTAAAATTAATTATTCCAATAGATCGCCGAAGCAAAATTATAAGACACTAGCCTACAAAATTATAAATTGGGATTCTAAAATACGAGAATCATTCCGGTTTGTGACGACTCAATCAATGGGTTCACGCTGGCTGGACTATTAGGCGCAATGCCAATTGAGACAGTAGCTACGTTTTCGTTGCGAGGAACGAAGCTACCGTCTCAGTTGACCTTAGCTGTAGTAAATACGGGGATGTGATCGTCGCGTGGGTATTGTGAGGCAGGCGGAAGGTTGTAAGGCAGGTGGTATGTTGCGTTAACTCTACTTCAATTTCTCCAACATCCCGTAGAATTACATACTTTGCGATGCTGCGAGTCACTGGTCGAATAGCATCTGAGATCGCCTGGCGCCTGCTGACAGGATCCGTCCATGGTAGCACCGTAACTGTAACACCAGCTAGTAAGATGCTAGGTTCTTGTTCAGGTTCCACTCGGGGCCGTTGTCTTTTCTTTCCTTCACCTTTTATTTATACAAGATTAGTGATCTTGTATTAGTAACTCAATTAAAGTACTAAAAATTAGAATTCGGAATATTTCAAATATCCAGTGCCAAACAAATCAAGAAGATACAACGTTTCGGCTTAAAACTCAGAATAGATATGAATGCCCCATAGTCCAAGTTTGTCTAGGTAAATAAATAGGCATGAATCACTGTAAATAATATAAAGGTAGAGATAAGCATTCAGCAAATATTATACACTAGTACGGTAAGCCACCTGTATGCCCTTATGTTCCATTCAAGTGGTGTGACCGGATTCGAACTCGCGAACCAATCTGTCACCAGATCACCACCATACCTCCTGTGGCCAGTTGTCCACAGGCTTGTCCAATGTTCCGAGTTCTGATTTTTTAGTGCTTTAATTTACTTACACTAAACTTGTACAATTGAGGAAAAATAAAATTTGGTTTGTTAGTTCTTGAATGCTTGATTGCAAAACTGACGACTCCCATCAATTCAAATTTGCCGATGATCCTAAACTGGGCCGACATCTTGCGACCAGTTTAACTGACTGTCTGTTACTCTTAGATCATATTCAGCATGTGTTGGACTGGAATAATCGTGGTTGTTACCACTTGCCCTTCACAAATGCCAAATTTTCCATGTCGGGATCGACAAAATTGCTTCCTCTACCTCTTGGGAAAGACCAGTTTACATACTGTAAGCACTATTTAGGGAGCTGGGTGTCTGCTTAAATTTCGACGTCCATTCTGTTTGTTTCCGTTCCATCTTCACGTAGCCTTAGCCTGTGTGGTTGCAACACCACGCACGAGTAGGGTTTCACTTTCACCTTCCGTTTTATTGTTTATTAATTAACGAATTTCCTAAAGCGATTTTTGATTGTTTCGCTCCTTCTCTTGAATCCACACCCGTCTTTTTGTCTCACTCTTTTATAGTCGAGTAGCCCTTTCTGCGGATTTCGTTACAGTTACGGGTTTTCTGGCTCTTGTAAAAAAAAAATATTTTTTAAATTGCCACTTTTTTCCCTCCTTTTCGGTTTTTCGTGAATGTTAAATAGGGTTGGCATTAAGAACGCGCCGGTCCGCCTTTTTAAACACGCGACTCATAATAAAGGCAATTCTTGGGTCTATTCTTTTCGTATTTCCTTCTTCTTGTTTCGACGCCGTGTTCTTTTCTCTTAACTTTTCTTCTCTTCCTCCACTTCCCCGGCCATGGCAATCTGTGCGCTCCAAGTAACTGAATCCATTGCGGCTAAACAACCGGGTCTTTTATTCAGTGTATGTACGATGCTACAGAAGGAAAGAAAGAAAGAAAAAAAAAAAAGGATCTAATAATAAAAAAAAAAAACAGAAGAAGAAGAAAAAACTGAACAAAAAGAGAAGAGAAACTAATCAGGAAAAGCTAACGACCGTTTTGTTTTCTATCTCCCTTTGACGTGAACAAATACGTAGAACGGGTATTGTATTAGTGGGAACAAAACATTTTCAATGATGCACAGCCACGCACCACCGTTAAGCAGCGTCATGGAATTTCATCAGTCAAAACTGTTTAGAGCCGAGTAAAATCGGAATCGCGCGTATTTTTAGATATTTAAAAAAAATTTCGAATTTGCCGTTTAGGGAACAATTTTGCGTTCGTTACAATCGTTTATATCCGCTGCTACGCTGTCTATTTACGACACTAAGGGACAAGTAAATATTTAAGAAGAACGGGTGGGGAGGCGGCTGACTAATTTTCAAAGCATTACATTTACCGTAATCCCCCCCCCCCCCCGGCCCACCCACTCTTTCACATTCATCAATAAACCAACAAATGCAACAAATCAAGCAAAGTACAGTGTTTAAAAAGTTTTAAAAATAAAGGACAACCACACTAAATACTAGTGTCATGCAAAATTAACACACAAAAAACAATCAAATTTATCAACAAATCTATCAAATTATACCTGTAATAATCATGTTTTAATTAATTTCTTTATTTTTCCAATGCTATGCTGATTCGTTAAATCGTCAGGGATGCTGTTAAGTAATTTAGGAATTTTGTAAGCGCTACTTTTTTTTTCAATAATCATTCAAAATCTGAGATATGTACTTTGTATCCGTAAGTAGTTTTCCTGCTTCAATTTGCTTATTCCACATTTACTTGTTTAAATTCAGTATTAAAGACATTTTCACGTATGGTGACACGGTCGCGTAGCTGCCTAACATTCAACATCTTCCTACTATTGGCTCCACCAATTAGCTTTTAAGCACTCGGGAGCATTCAGCTTTCTTAACTTGTAAGGTAATATTTGGAAGCCAACTCAACCACACCCATCTTCTTCTTCAACCAACATTGGCAGGACACGTTACCCTGATAATGCTGTTGTACGTTGGCTAATGGCGACTATCAGTGACCTATTGCCTCCGTGGACTTTTGAATAAACCACGTCCAATAGCATCAATCTCTAGTTTTGTACAAGGTGACCGAACACGGGTTACGTTTGGGCTTGTTGGATCGCTTGTTCAATGGCCTGGGTTTGTGAGGCGCTAATTAGTCCTCATGGCTCACTTTAAAAAACAAGCCAAACAAATAACTGACAACACAATGCGAAGAAACACGAATACCACTTACCAAAGACGCTGTTTGTCAGGAGCCTCAAGTTCAACGATTATACAGTTTTTATATAACTCACCCTTCTATCGGGTAATATAACGAAAAATGTACGAAATTTGTGACTTCTCCTTTGTTGTTGATCACGTCGGTCCCAGACATCGATTCTGTCTCATCGCTACCAACTGAAAATGTTTCTGAATCATTGTAAAAATGCTTTGCTTCGGCGGACCATTCTTTGCACCAAGTTTGACATTCGGAGCATACAGTATGAGACGTAGGTGGGAATTTCCGTTTTATGCAAGTGATATCCAGGGGTGTCGGATTTTCTTCACCTTGGGGTGACGATTATCTTGGAGTAACGATTAACTTCGGGTGACGATTAGGTTGGGTTAACAATCTGTTGGGGGTGATGATTCCTTGGAGTGACCGTTATCACCGGTGACGGACTATCTTCCGGGGGACGATTATCTTTGGATGACGATTTTCATGGAGCGATGATTCTCTTGGAAAATACGTGATCTCGTAACAGCGAGGAGCAATTTGGTAGGGAATAAACAGGATCTTTTACAATTTCACATGAAACAATCACACAAGCATGAGATCATTTCCGAAGCCCATTCTCTGCCCGGATGTGCATTGGTTGGCCGTGGCCGGGACTAAATCCGGGACCTCCAGCACACGAAACAGTCATCAGACATGCTAGCCAATTGGTAACCATGCCCTGCCACTACTGCTGCTAGGCATATATGTGGAAATTCCTGCCGTAAAAAAGTGTTACGGGTGCCTAAGCAAATTTCCTATGATCGAGCACATGCAACAAGAATGAACTGTACGTCGAGGGCACATTTGACAGTGGTATTACGGTAGTACGCAGTCAGACAAGGGCAAGGTAGTCTGATAGCTAGCACGCCTGTCTTAAGTGCAAGAGGTCTCTGGTTTGAGCATGACGTCAGCCACCGTTGGCATTTTCGGGAAGAAAAAGGCTCCTGTGATCCCTCGTGGTCATGTCGATTGCGGCATGTATAAGATCCTAGGTATTCCGTACCAAAATTGTCCCGCTCTGTTCCGAGAGAACGTCTTTTCCAAGAGAATCGTCACTCCTAGATAATCATCCCTAATAGGTTTCCCTCCCGCCACCATGGCTTCAACTGGGAGCGTGAGAAACCTGAAACGTACGCAGTCAGAACCTGCAGGGGCCGGGGGAGGAGGGGGTGAAGTGGGGTGGGGAATCTTCGCATGGAAACGATATACATTCTACAGCCCCACTAATCAAAATTGTCAGAAGTTCATTGCCGGAACCTGGAATACGTGAATAATGAATTCGAGGTGTGTGCTCTACCTTAGTGTATATACATATATATTGCCTGTAACAAACAGTGAAGCCCGCAAAGTACATATAAACACTGTTTTAATATTCAGCCAAATTACATGGCCTTGTTCACCTAATACACAAACAATCCGGTGCAGTAATGAAGATGGGAAGGTCCTGAGATAAGTCAGGTTAAAAATTAAAGTCCTACTTACAAATAAAAGACATAAAAATGATGAATAACACAGCACTACTGCCACAGCCACCCAAACTCCCGATTCAGGAGGCTGCCGTGTTTAAATGATGTCACAATTCTTATTCTATGTAGACTTACTCGTAAAGATTTGTACAAATTTACCCAATTCTCGGCAATCGGACAATTTTTTTTACAAAGTCCATGATTCATATTTTGTTTCCTGCTATCATGTAAGTGTCAAGTTCTATGTATTGTGTTCGGCTGCTGCTATATATTTACCAGGTGTTGTGGATGCTTACAATGTTTACCCACTTGCAATAGCTATGGCGTGGTCCAGTCTGCGTCTTCTTAGAGATCAAATTCTACGTATTGTGTTCGGGTGCTGCTAACATCCACGATGTGTTGTGGATGTTTAAAATGTTTAACCACCGCACTGCGTATGCTTTGTCGTCTCTTACAATAGCTCTGGCGTGATACCATTTGGTGTCATCCTTGAGCTCTTTAAACTGTGCTACGTAGATGGTATGACATGTAAGACAGCGAATCACGCACGCCACTCCTCTAGTAGTATCAGTGATCGGGTTAAATGTATAATCAGAGAGGTTTCTGCATGTGGGTATATACGATTGAATCGTTATTGGCAACCCGAACCACTGAAGAGGTTGAAGGGAGTCGGGAAGAGAGAAAGAAAAACCAATCTAGAAGCACGTAGGGCTTGCACAATGGTAAGGGTGGGTCTACAAACTACCCTGACCCCAAATCTGTCCAACATTCTGATCACCGCCTGATATAGGCCAGGAACGAACGATAAAATCGTCCAATCGACTGGTTTCTCTCGGGCCTTCGAAAGAGGTTGTGCGGTTGGTTGCGTCGCTGCCACGTTTTCTAGCGCCGTCTTTGCACAACAGGTACTTCGTGGCGAACGTGTCAATTTCGATCTATAAGTCTTGCGATTCGGAGGAATGCTGCAGCACCCTTATAAGTTTACCAGATAGGGTACCTTCGAGGTCAAAGTTCTTGCACTGTTTTTATGAACTTTGCCGGGCTTCATGGCCTGTATGAGGCAGTCGTCTGTGTATACATCTTACCGACCTGCAAATTAAATCTGGAGTGTGGGTCAAAGATGGCAGGAATGAGATTTCTAACGTGTATTTAACATGCAAAAACCTACCCAGAGTAAGTTTTAACATAAGCTATTCATAAAAAGAATTACCATCATCCATTCTACAACTGGCCTCACGGCATTTTTTTTTTTTTTTTTTTTTTTACCAAGAACGAGACATAGAATTTAGGGTAATATTAAAGCGGACACTCTGGGAAGGCCTTCACGAAAAGGTAAAATAAAGAAGATATAGGAAAATAAAGGTAAGTTATACGATAGGACTAGATTTTGGCTTGGTTAACATCTCTGTAATGTGTGGCACAGTGGTAACCCGGGCCATTAAACTGTGACTGAGGTTGCTAATGACCTAGCTGTCGACGCGCCAATAAACTTCACCCCCCCCCCCCTTATTTTATGCTGCTCTTCGTCTCAGGTTATGTCTGATATGTAAACAAATGGTGTATCAAGGAGTTTGAGTCATCTTGTAGTTTGAAGTTACATTTGTTATAGTATAGGCGCTGAAAACGTTTTGATCCATTTATTCGATGTCCTTTTCAATGAATTTGTTCAATTTACTGAGCAAGTGATGTTATAGTACAGAATCTGGTACATAACCCCTTTTTTATTGTTTCGGGAACTCACAGACTAAATCTTCTCTTGTTCATTCCAAGATGGCGGGTGTGAACAGACACACCTCTGGCTTCACCTGCTAATTTTATTTGTTTATTGTTTTTGTATTATGACCAAGACAAGCAATAATTTTCCGAAAAATAAATTCCATGTCTTCCTCATGCTGTTTGTGGGCTTTTACTCAATCAGGGAGTGAATATTTTATTATTAAAATCTTCTGTTGTTTGCTTCCGTTATGATCACTCGTTTTGGATATTAGTTTTTGATGATTCTGATTGATTAATCGACTAGACTGATTTTGAAAAATTATCTAAGGGGTTCGGTTACTCCGCCTAAAGATGATGTAGTGAGGAATTGATTAGGTAGGGAAGATTGAAAATACCGTAAGGGCTTCAACTCTGAAAGTAGAGGGGAGAGGGTTGCTGGGGACGAAAGTGGGGAGGATTGCTTTTTTTTTTTTTTTACAAGAACAGTTTATGTTGATCAATCCAATTTATGGTATGAAAGGATAAAACCACTCATAGATTTTTGAAATGCTTTCTGGAACTCACGGCGAAGGTGATGTAAATTGCTGGTGTGGGCTATTGCGTTAGTTCATTCTTTAAGCTACCAGCATTATAAAATGAGTCCGTTCACCAGTTATAAATCCTTAAAGTTAGCCCGAGCTGTACACTTAGATTTACTAGTTTTTATACTGTAGCGTGCATTAACAACAGCCTTAAAAATCAGGCTTGAAGTGCGTTACTTTTCAAAATGGTATTCCTCCGTAACTCGATAAACGATAACAATATTTCGTTTACAGCATAGTGTTTAAAATAGAAAGGGTCTCTAGTCTCACGCATGGTGGATAAGTTTAAAGTTTGGCCAAACTTTAGTTGGATTCATTAATTGCATGTGTCATTTTACTGAACTGTTTCCTAGTTTGTAATCCTTTTCCATCACATCAAAAGTACTTAGGCCAAACGTATCGATTAGCACAGAAGTTCAAGTCGAATTTACTACAAACCGCTGATAAAATCTTAGCTTATCCCCTCTCACGGGCTCTTTAGTAGCCTATAACTTTAGTCGCCTTGAAAATTTGATAGGCAACAAACTGCCGTCAATAATTCACAGATTATCGTTCGACTTTTGACGATGTTAACTGAGCAGTTTTCCAATGTGACCATAAATCTCGCCTGAATTAAGACTAATTAATAACGTTTCTAATTAGACGGGCGCAACTCTTTGACTTTGAGAAGCAGAGGGTCAAACCTTGGTCGACCCTCTGCAGACGTCCAGCTGTGGCCAGCGGCCAATTGGAGGGGGTATGGGGGGAACTAGGGAAGGGGAGTCTCGATTGATGGGTTTCCTACTGATTGTTACTGGTTCAGTTAATGAGGTGCGCAACTTCCACCAATTTTCCTTGTGCCTTCTAGCGGGTACAACGTCGTGTGATAAAGTGAGACAGGCACCTCGGTTGAATGGGTACAAAATAATAGCTCGTGTCAACGTTGGATGTCGTTGGAACCTGTGTACGCGTGTAATCATAGTTTGCATGCAAACTTGTAGGAATCATTCATTGTCCATCGCTGCGTGTTGTGTGTTGGACTTTCACACACCACCATGTAGGCTAAACACATAGGGTGTTCCCAAAATCCGGAGTCGGCATTGTATGTGCGACAGCTTTACTGCATGCTAGTGTGTAAAGCAGTGAAGAAACTAGGGTGTACTGGGTACCTGGTACTGGGTGTATTGGTACTTCCAGTGAACTATTACCCATACATTTTATTTTTTCCGTAAAGATAATGGAATCTTAATGGAATTTTTCAAGGTCATTGCATTACTAACTTATAAAGTAATCTTCCTAGAATATTGGTCTAATCTGGAGGATTGTGGGGGATAGCAGGACAATAACAACCCAAAAAGCAGAATGAAAATCGGTTCAAAATTACAAGTTGTCCGGGTTGTTATTGTCTTGTTATCCCCCACAACCCTCCAGATTAGACCAATATTCCAGGAAGATTACTTTGTAAGTTAGTAATGCGATGACCTTGAAAAATTCCATTAAGATTCCATTATCTTTGTGAACATTCATTGACATTCATTCATTGCACATTCAGTGCACATTGCATTGCATTACCTTTGTGCACAAATTCCATTGAGATTCCATTGCCGTTGTGCACAATTTATTCGTTCCTGGTGTGTCACTGCCAATGTCAATATGTGTAAGCTATTCCTCGCCACACGACGTATACTTCGCTGCCGATTCCGGATTTTTAAACCAACCTGCCTATTTTCTTGTTATGCTGTAATGCCCAACATATGCGGCCAAAAAGCTCCAGAGAAGAAACTCGATAGGTTCCGTTAAAAAGCATGATTTTTATTAGCGCCCCAGTGAAGATGACCCTAGCTAGTTAAAAATCATTTCAGCATTGTAGACATCTTAAAATTTGCACACGTTTTGTTTGAGATATGGGTTATCTGCACCCTTAGCTAAACTAGTCTGGTCCTCATTTTAATACCAGTAGCTGAAAAGCGACAGACATAAGGGCGCATTTACACAGCGACTCGCAGCTAGAATTCGACCGCGATGGCAAAGGTGTCGTTGCCATGGTAACAACGCTACCTGGATTGGCTAAATGCGACATCGTTTGAATATATACTTGCAGTCTTACAAGCCGTGATAATAATATAAAGAATTCTTAATGACGAAATGATTTTCCAGACGCTTCAGAACTCACGTTATTTGCTGTTTACGTTGCGAGGCGGCAGACATAAAACCGCCGCCATGTTGGAATTTCGGGTGATTTCTAGCTTCTAGCTGCGAGAATGCAAAGGCGAGTCGTTGCATAAACGTGCCCTAACACCAGTAGAAATATCTTGGTGATTTGGAGCAAAAGGGACGACACAGAGTTTAAGAACATGTGGCTGAAGAGTGACGAGCCACTGAGAAGAAACTCAGCAGATGTAGCAAAAAAGTCCCAGTGAATATGTCCCTAACTTTTTTCCTACCCAGACTGTTACTTAAAAGATTGTTTTTAGCATCGAAGGCATCTACAATTCCGTAATAACTAACATTCACAAGGCAACTCACTTCAACTTGAATTCAATTTTGGTGTTGCCTGAGACACAACCTGGCAGTTACTAATGTCGTATGGGGGAAAAAAATGTAACAGGCTGCATATTGGGAATGGTAAACTACTTTCCAGTATAAACAACAGCATGTTACCAACTGCAGAAATTGTAAAAGATTTAGGCGTTTGGTTTCGATTAGATTAGAAATCTACGACCCCCCTGTGGCTCTTGTGCTCTGCGGTCCTGGCTGCAAACCGCCAATCTGCTATTGTCAGACGCTGTTTCAATTCGGTAAGTTTACAGACTAACTTGTGGGTAAATAAAGTGTATGTACGCCCTCTGTTGGAGTATGGGAATCCAGTCTGGTCACCGTATCTACTAACACAGACACGGAGCAACAATTTTAAGCTGACCATCCAAAAATACAAACTAAATTTCAGAGTACATTTTTTTTTGCAGTCAACATGTTTTTTGGAATTTAGGTTTGGAATTCCCTTACGGACGAAATTGTCTCTGCATCCGTCGAAAATACGTTTAAGAGGTTACTGAATAATACCAACCTGACTGCCTTTCCAAAACGACCAGAGTATTGCGCTTATTACGAACAACTAGGCAATCTTCTCAAAGGTTAACTATCAGCGATCCAAGGACCCTTTCCAGACCTGTTGCCATGTCAACAAACCTATTATTATTATTGTAGATAATATTAATAAAAAAAAACCCACTATAGTTTGTTCCACATTATGTTTGCAGGAAACTGACTGTATGACGCCACGTTTCCTTGCACTATGAATGTAAAGACATATGAATAGCACACTAGTAGACTCTACACAGTTACTGTTAGAGTCTACGATGGGTTAATTCCATGTTTTCTTGCACTGGCAGTGGAAGGAAACGTGGCATCATACAGTCAGTTTCCTGCAAACATAATGTGGAACAAACTATAAATTATGCATTAATTGGTAGCCTTCACTTTACGCTTTAAACGTGACTAATATATAATTTAAGGTAAATAAATACAGACGAAAAACCTACATTATAATTAAGTTGATCGTACTAATGATTTATGGTAATAGACTTATGAGAGTGCCATTAATGGTAATCGATTTATGGGATTGGCTTAATGATTATGGTAATTAGATTGTCGATGTCAATAACAATAAATATGAATCGAATGTCTATCATTAAACCTTCGTTTACATGCCGTTCCTCTAAAGAGATTTTAAAGCTGACGTATTTAATTAAAACAATTAACAAAAAGTTCATTAGCCTAAAACAGTTCTTAACTCAGCACTGCATAGGCTGTGACTGCGAAGAGTACAGTATCTACATAATAATTACCGTTTCGCTGATCCAATTATTCGGATCAATTTAACTGCTCATTAAACAATAACATGTGCAGGGTTAAACAATTACACGAACGTTTTAGTCATTCTTGGTGTATGTGTTTGCTGGCGTGCCTGGAAAATCAAACTTTCGTCAAAGTTGATGATGATTGATTGTTGATGGGTAAAATGAAAGAAGGGGTGTACGGCTTCGGGCCAAGGCCTTTAATAAATGTTCGAAAGAATCCGTGTTTCAGCTGAAAGCGTGTAGTTCGAAATTAAATTAACCTACGTAGTCCATTACGAGTGGTCTCGAAATTGGTAGCCTGGAACGATAGAAAGGCGTATTTATTTCGTAAATGTAGGCTTTTAAGAGCTGAGCTGAATTGTTTCAAAGTGGTCAGCAGCAATGTGACCTCTGTAAATGAAAACGAAACACCCTTGCAACCTTTTCGGTGTACGTCGCGGAATGCGGCGTTGTCGGCGGGCTAGAGGTTTGAAATGGAGGTTGCATAAAGGTCTATGTATTTATTCACCGTGGAAATATTCATATATCGAGTATGGGAATGGGTAAGATTCATGCTGGGCTACGCTAGGTCACACTGAATGATGCATTAACCGTTGGCTAAAGGTACTGTCAGTCTGAACAAGTAAGGATTAATGATACTCGGTTAATTATCGAAAAGGTGAAAAATGATAAAGCTGGTGGGATAAAAGTTTGGACTTCGTTCAAATGTCAGTGCGTGGAGTCCGGGTCTATCAGGGTCGTGCAGGGTGACGTAAAGTCACTGAAAGAAATTACATTCCCGTCAGGATATCAACATGCAGTTTGTTTATTTTTCGAATAATCCTTGCTTCATTGATATATGTAACCAACGGAGGAGCGACTGAACGGGATGCGCTGATTGAGTGAGCAAAGTGAACGAAAATGAGCGTATGTTAACGAGTGTTTCCAAAAATGTGATGGGAGAAAGTTGGTTCGGTGAAACATGAACATGCACTTGAGCGATCAAACATTACCAGTGTTGAAAACGGGGTGTCGAACACTAGTAATGTAATAGTGATAAAATTCAGCTAGAAGTAGAACATCACTGTAGCACAGCTACACAAAGTCACATAATTTGTATAACGAAGATCGTAGTTCTGTTTGTTTGTTTGTGTGTGTCTGCAGTGGGAATCACGATAATCTTTATTCTATTGAAGTCCGTAGTGGGAATCGCGGAGACTTAACCTACTGAGCGATGGACGACTCCTAACGGTGGTGTTTATTTTGTAAGGACCTTCAACAATTTATTGGCCGTTGTAGTGACGTCACAGTATTTTCATGCAAACGAGAAATCACAACAAGCCAAACAGCGAAAATCATACAGTTGAGGAGCGGCCATAGCGATAAAGGCGCTATGTCAGTGATCTGGTGACGAATTGGGTTGCCAGTTCGAATCCGGGTCATGCCACTCCGACGAAACGTCACTGCATAAACGTGGCTTACTGTACTACGTTATTTATAGTCCATGATTTTCGCTGTTTGGCTTGTTTACTTCTTTCCTTTATATGTTTAGCTTTCCTTTAGGACTTGAACGTCCTGGAATCTTAACATAGCTCCTGATGTTCTGCCTCAAACTCACATAGCCTACGAATTTTCGTTACAGGCTATGCTACTCACCTCCTTAAGTTTAAATAAAGTAATATCAACGGACTTGGGTTTATATCTGTACTAGCATCGTACCCGGCTTCGCCCTGGGATTTGTTTCCCAGTATTTTCTCGGTGCTGCCTTTCCGTCAATCGTCTCCCTCCGCAAATCAATGTCGTAATCAAATAGTGGCTCTAACGTAAGAACTGCCCCACCAACGGGCATTCCCCGTTCAGGCCCCTCCCCACACCCAGTAGCGTGCGAAAAATTACTGTCCTTCGTACATGACGTCATTTAAGACATGCCTTTGTGATGACCGCGCAGAGCAAAGTGTTAGTCGAGGCAACAATGTGCCAATTTTAACTTCTTTTCAGGGCAACAATGTCCCAGTTTCAACTTCAAGCCAAAGAATTGACAAACTCGCACGTTTTCATTGTTCCCCTTCCAGGGGTCGTTGCGGTTGCTTCATTTCTGCTATGAGACGTTGGTTTATAATGTAAGATTTATTTAAATAAGGTTGCTCTAAACTAATCCAGTTTTTAGATGTTTTGCTTTCTAACACGGGGTAGCCTGAATCTTAAAATCGACTAATCATATCGTTCCCTTTGCTCACTCTATTGGCGTCGATGCACGCTTCATATAATTTAGTTGATTTCCAGAGCATCTCAGTACGTAACTAACAGCTTCAAGACCGTTTGTGTATCACGAACTTGAACATGAATTAATTGAAAATTCAAAGTTCATAATACTTGCATAGCATTGTTAGGTTTAAGTGTTTTTTTTAAGGGTGAAAGTTTCTTCAAGCAAATTTTGATTCTCATTTTTTAAATTTGTTTTTATTTCTTTGAGCCTTTAAGTCAGCCGAAGCAATTAATGCTCGTTTGGTTAAACCGGCTCAATTTTCAACATTACCAGAGTTTTTTGAGAGAAGAAATATTTGGTAAAGGGAGGAGCCAACCCGAGTATAGTTCCCAATGGCCGCTGTAGGAGCATGGTAGCCTCTCACGCTACCTTGGCTGGCAGTCCTGGCGGGGATTTTGCCAATGTTCCCTTTCCAGGGGTTCCACCAGATCCCCAAACCTCCAGCAACCAGGCTGAGCGCTCTCACCGCTCAGCCACGAGCTTAGATTAGTTTGCCTGATCGAACTATGACGTCATGAGCAGTTTTCAGGACAGATTTGCGCGTATTTGAGGGTCATAAAATCAAGTTACACCGATTAAATTACACCTAACGGAAGCTCAATTTAATTATCTTTCATTTGATGGTACTCTCGTCTATGTAGGTATGTTGGTTCAAGAGTAGTAGAGAAACACACACACATACAAGCACGCACATCATACGTTTTTAATGATGTAGATGGATGCTGATTTTTGCTTCAAAACCACAAAGTCTCTGAATTTCCGTTGTAGGCTATAACCTACTCAACTCTCTACGTTTAAATAACGTAATTATAGAACGCGTAACCAATGAAAATTCAAGGGCGTGTATTTGTATTTATTTAATTAAAGTTGTAAGCTAAGCTTTACTATGCTCTTCAGTGTAACGTCCTCCGTTTTACTATACGTGCAAACAATTTACGAACAACATGGTAGTCATTAACTGATTTAGAGTTGTGAGGTTAACTCCTATTGACCCTGTAAACGAACCTTTACGCATTTTGTTTGATTGTTTCCATCTTGAAAATTGTCCAAAGGCGTGCATAATGACGCGTACCGATGTTCACGCCAAACACGGAAAAGGTTCCCAACATTGCATGCACTTTATTGTGTTGCATATTATCGTACTTGTACACGGAACCAACACAGCCTTTAATAAAATAGCCCGCAAAGTAATTTTCTCGATGCGTTTTTATTTTTTATTATTTACTTTTAGGATTTTCATTTTATTGTTGCGCGCCGCGTCGCTAGCAGAAAGGTACAGTAGTTAGCGTTGTCATACATCGTTTCGCAGGGGCCAATATGATGAACTGTAATTCCTAGGTTGTTTTTTTTTCTTTTTTTCTCTTCTGTTGGTCGCGAGCTTCCATTGCATACCGCAACACGCAATAAAAGGCGCAATTATTTGCATGTCAACGCCTAGGGTGAAAAATGATTATGAGTCTGGGAGGTGTCTACCATCACCATTCATCACTCCGGGATCCATCACCTGCCCCCAAAGCAACAAGTAGTGCTGCCATCGCTGCAACCGAAACACAATGAGGGAAGAGTGGGCATAGGTTAATTTTTTTTTTTTTATCTTTCTTCCTTTTCTTTGGTAACTCGGTTTTAAAAACTGAACGTTTCATGTCCATTCATCTTCAACTTTAGCAGTTAATGGATCGACTTGTTAACACTGCTTCCAGCACTCCATTGATTTGGCCGCCACCAGCTGTAATAATCTGTCTCTTTATGTTTGATTGTTGGCCATGTATACAAATGAATTTTGGACGTCAGCAAGCCCGCTACTCAGCTTTTAACAAGCACTGAACAAATAAAGCTTTATGCATTAGTTTATTATGCATTCCTCTGAAAGACGCTTTTCTGACAGTACACATATCTTGATTACCAGCACAGCCAACATGCCGACTTGTGTACCAGCGATACACAGTTTGTGTAGTGGAAGTACACACGCTTTGTGCAGGAGAATGTGTTCTGCTGCTACACAAACTGTGTACTACTAGTATACACAACTCGTGTGTTGGCTGCGCTGCAGGCGGTACAAATGTACGGTAAGATCTATAATTGGGGTTTGTTTAACATCTTTGTAATGTATGACGCAGTACCGACCATGATCACTACACTGTCACTGAGGTTGGCGCTAATGATCAAGCTGCCAGAGGGCCAGAAAAGCTACAACCCCCCCCCCCCCCATTTTGATTAGAACGTGTGGGTACAAGTTCGAGCTTTTTCATGCTTCTTTTAAACAGTGGCTTACCAGTGAATGCATTATTTCTTGATGCTGAGTTCTTCGGCAAACAAGGGCACTGAAAAATTGCCTGGTTCCCAATTACTGAATGTCCCTTGCGTTTCGAGTGTTCTAATAGCACAGTGTCATCATACACAGAACTTAACCTCTGGATGCTACAGGCTGGTCGCAACCAGTGCAGACAGTTGACGGCAGAGGCGAGCCACATGATGGAAAGCCTTGGCTTGGAGTTGACGTCCGCAAGTTATGGCGTCAGCAAATTATGACGTCAGCAACTTATATCACTTTCTTGCTTCAAAAATGCTTGCGTCATACTGTTTGGGATGTATATAATAGTGCTGCGCGACACCGCAGATGATGTTTCGTACTGGTCGCGAGGCACGTCCACACTCTGTTTCATACTGGTCGCGTGGCATGTTCACACTATATTTCATACTAGGTGCCTGGCACGTTCACACGCTGTTTCATACTGGTCGTGTGGCATGTCCACATGCTGTTTCATACTGGTCGCATGGCATGTTCACATGCTGTTTCATACTGGTCGCATGACACATTCACACACTGTTTCGTACTGGTCGCGATGCACGTCCACACACTGTTTCATACTTATCGTGTGGCACGTCCACACTCTGCTTCACACTGGGCACCTGGCATGTCCGCACACTGTTTTATACTGGTCACGTGGCGCGTCCACACGCTATTTCATACTGGTCGTGTGGCATGTCCACATGCTGTTTCATACTGATCGATGGCACATTCATATGCTGTTTCATACTGGTCACGTGGCACGTCCACACATTGTTTCATACTTGTCGCATGGCACGTCCACATACTCTGGTTCATACTGGGCACCTGGCATGTCCACACACTGTTTCATACTGGTCATGCGGCACATCCACACGCTGGTTCACACCAGTCGCGTGGCACGTCCACATGCTGTTGCATACCAGCCGCGTAGCACGTCCACACTCTGTTTCATACTGGTCGGGTGACACGTCCACCTGTTGTTTCATACTGGTTGCGTGGCATGTCCACACTGTGTTTCATACTGGACGCGTGGCACGTCCACACACTGTTTCATATTGGTTGCGTGGCACGTCCACATGCTGTTTCATACTGGCCGCGTGGCACGTCCACACGCTGTTCATACTGGTCGCATCGCATGTCCACACGCTGTTTCATACTGGTTCTGTGGCATGTTCACATGTTGTTTCATACTGGTCGTGTGACACGTCGACACACTGTTTTAAACTGGTCCAGTGGCACGTCCACACGCTATTTCATACCAGTCACATAGCACGTCTACATGCTGTTTCATACCGGTCGCGTGGCTCGTTCACACACTGTTTCATACTGGTTGCGTGGAACGTCCACAGACTGTTTCACACTGGTCGCGTGGCACGTCCACATGCTGCTTCATACTGGTCACGTGCCACGTCCATACTCTGTTTCGTACTGGTCGTGTGGCACGTTCACACATTGTTTCGTAGTGATCGCAGGCACGTCCACACGCTGTTTCATACCGGTCGTGTGGCACGTCCATAGTCTGTTTCATACTGGTCGTGTGGTGCGTCCATAGTCTGTTTCATACTGGTCGTGTGGTGCGTCCACATGCTGTTTCATAATGGTCGCATGGCGCATCCGCACGCTGTTTCATACTGGGCGTCTGGCACGTCCAGACATACGCGTCCACTGGTAAGTTACCCTGACTCAGTGTCATTCTATAAAATGAGATAGATTAAAATGTTAGGGTGGGAGGAAAACCTTACAAAGAATGTTTGTTGAAAGCTATCCTATTAAGAAAAAAAAGTCTACAGCCAGTGTATAGGTAAACTTGTACACTCCCTTGGTTTCCAGTGAAGGATTTCTGAATGTGCTGCTCCCACACAAGTAGGCCTAGTTATTTATTTTTTACAACAGTTCAAGAAACTGAAAGACATGTGAACCTGCTTACCAAGGTTTTTATTAATATCTCTCTCCATTTTAGCTTGTTTTAAAACATTTTACACCACCTGCCCCGGAACTTTATATTTAAAAAAAATATGTATAATCTTACTGTTATATCATGTGACGTACTGGTCACATGGCACGTCCATACTCTGTTTCATACTGGTCGTGTGGCTCGTTCACAGGCTGTTTCATACTGGTTGCATGGCAAGTCGACCCTCTGTTTTATACTGGTTGTGCCACACGCTGTTCCACTACCATATGTCATGTGACACTCAGGATACGTTGTTATTTTCGAATTTCTATTCGTTATGTCTAAGGTAGAGGCATATCGTGATGTACAAACGTTATGTTGTATTTTATAGTTTTAAAGATGCTTTTTTCTAAGCTGAATTGTCTTTAAATGTACGCTGGGCAAGCCACGCGATATTTTTCATTGACAAATTTACCTGACTACAACCTCCATCGAACATGTTTATTGTACTTTTAATGAGTATCCTAACAGAAGTAGCACGGAAAAGCCAGCTCCTTTTTGGTAACACCTTAAGAAGGAAAGTGGAAGAATCCACTCTGAGGTTTGTTGGCATTGGAGACTCTTTCGGTATTAAAAAAAAAAAAAAAAACACGCACGCGCCAGCCATGAAGTCGCCCCTCATCTCAATTACCTCGCACTTAGGAGCGCAATTATTTATCTTAAGTTATTCAAATCCTTTTGTAACCCGACTTGTGTGATACGTACCAACATGCCAGGAGGCTGGCACACGCCCATTACCCAAACGGTGCTGAATTAATAATCAAAACCCCTCCTACCCCCACCCCTTCCTTGGCTTTTGGTAGTGTTTTCATAGCGGGGAAGAAGCACAAAATGCAAAAAAAAAAATGTATATGAAAAAAAAAATGAAAAAGGACGAAACCTCGCTCAGAGAAACGAAACGCATGAATAATGGATTCGTGCAAAACGATTCTTATTTGATGAAAGTGCCCAACACCCCCAAGAGAAGTCTAAATGACACACCAACCTAATCTAAGCCGGCATTTTCGTTGTCGTTTGGAGGAAGGGTACCTTGCGAAAAATTTTTGCTTCACTGGGCTCTCTCATAGTTTCAAGCTGTTCGGGGTACGGTGCACCTTGTCGCCACACAAGCGGAACGGGTTGGCGGAAAATGGCGTTGAATGCCAGATGCAAACTTGCTGTCGCTTAATGCAAGTCGGCGAAAACTATGTAGCACACCACACAATCACATACTTCGGCGTGCTGCAACGGTCTAATTAATTGCTCATTAAAGAATGTTTATCTTGGTTATGCGTGTTAGACCAGTTTTAGTTGAACACTGTTGTGCTATTTCCTGTGTCGCTTCCTTTGATGCAACGGTTTCTGATTTCTAGTGGTGCTGACTAGTGACGTTTGGGGAAGTCGTCTTTTCTTCTTCTGGAAGGTCGTACTGTTGGGGGAGTGAGCGGAAGAAAAACAATCTTTTCGGTTATCATATTTCTCGCGATTTTGATGAAGACGGAATGCACCCTGGGTCCATCGAGAACGCAACCCCCCTCCCAAACCCTTCCTCTCCTTCTTCCCTCTCTCTCTCTCTCTACCCCCTTCTCTTCCCCCTCCTCCCCCGGGTCTCTCCCTTGGTACCACCCTTCTGCCAGCCAAGCCGCCTGCCATCAGCACTGAAGTTGGCACCGGCGTCATAGCATTGTTCCCCGATGGGAAATCCCCCGACTTTACCTCCCAACCCATCGTCGTATCGTGCGAGCTCGCCAACGCCAGAAGTTGCACCGTGGCCTGCAACGTTTGCAGCTTCCACCGTATATGGTGGCTCCATCGACAGACACAACCATAGGGTGTAGTTGCGAACGAAGAGCTTCTTTGAAGACGCATTCCAGATTTTCCGTAAAGCCCGTGCGATCGTGCGAGGAATTCGATGAGTCCCTTTTGATTTCTAGAAAACGTTCTAAACGCTAAGATGTTGCAAACGAGACTGGTGTGTGGAATTTACCCGTTTTATTTCTATTAAAATTACTGCAGATTTTAAAGGCGTCGCTGCTAGGTCTCAAGAACATGCACCCTGTTTCTTATTTTCTGGTGTTGCTGTTACTTTTCTTCAGTATTCAGAACGCAATAACTTCATCGGAAACAGACGTTTCAGCCGCAGAAAAGTGCGACCTCCTTTCCCATCCCCCGTCCCATATGAAGCTGGTTCTCAGTTAAAGGGCTACGTAAAGCTTATCTAAAAATCTTATCTATCGATGCTTCTCGGTATTCTTGTGTAGTCGCTTGCCTGGTTCATCCTTCACGAGACTTGGCACCGCATTGGGGGATGAGTATGTCCTCCTGTCTGGGTTTTTTTTTAATAATTTTTACAGATGTATGATGATATCTGGATTTAAAGTTTGTTTGACATCTCTGTAACGTAAGTCGCAGTGGCAACTCGGAACATGGCACTGTGACTGAGGTTGGCGCTGATGACCTAGCTATGTGTACGCGCCATTTAGCTGAATCCCCCTTGCCCCTTGATGTTAGTAAGGGTCAGTCTAGGTTCTCTGAGAGTTTCAGCTTTGAGAGCATATTACGCCGTCAAACGTGATCATTTTAAACCAAAACTAAGCCTCAGCATATTCAAAATATATAGCTAGATATCGGCAACCCCTTATCAAAATCTCGGGTTTTTTCTTCGACCGAGGGTTGTTTTTCTCAGAGACGATCATTCCGATCCTCACAATGTCACTCTCTTCATGTAAATTAATCTTTGCCTTCAAGAATCCAAACAAACCCTCTTTAGGCACGTTTAAGAGTTTATTGGGTCCGATCAATTATTGGCTAAGCTTAGAGTCTTCCTTCCAACAAAGGTGGAACTAATGAGGCTCTGCAGAGGAAGTGATTAAAGGGAATGAATGTTAAAAGAAGAAGGAAAATGGTTCAAGAACGGAAATGGGGAGATTTGGGTTACTAGAGTGAGCTAATCGACCCTAGCTATCGCTTAAGCTGCTGTTATGGCTGATTATAATCCCGGATATACCGAAGAGAACAAAATCCAACCTGAAGGACTGACGGATTTCTTCGGCGAATTATGCAACTGAGGCAATCCCTCCTTTCATCGCTGCGTTCATTGCAGCCGTTTAGGAAGCAAAAAAACTTCATGATGGCTTCCGTAGTCGTTTTTGCTCCTAACGCCGTAGGGATTTGGTCGAGAGATGAAGTATAGAGATTTGTGTAATAATCTCTACATCGCCCCAATATTTTGACTGGTTTCAGCTCTGGTGCTGTATTTCGTTTCGACACGTTACGGTAAGGCCGACTGAGAAAAATTAATGCCTTGGTTCTCATTTGCATATAAGGTATGCATACCAAACGCCGATACGTGGGTCGGGGGAGAATATTGTTATTTCCTTTTTTTTTATATTTTATTTATTAACCCCCTCAAAATCTGATGCCGTGTCGTTTTTTCTTTGTTTCCCGTAAAAAAAAAATCGGTGTGGGTGGGACCTGAGAACCAACTTTGCTCTTATGAATGGCCTTAATTGAACGATGATCTTATATTCCGATGACCTTGAAAGAATTAGTAAAGGCCAGTCATTGCTACACGGTCAATTGCACATTCGTGCTACGCGCAGTTTCACTGTGCTCACATTAATTCCTTGATGACCTTAATTAAATTTAGTCCAGCGATAAAACTTAAGCTTTGTGAGAGTTTCCTAGGAACCGAGCACAGCGATCAAAGCAGGGTAGCGTCTTGACCCCCAAGACAAGTGAAGAGAAGAACGAAGCGCCTCTCCGACCTAGAAACTTACGGTTCGCCATGAGCTAGTGGAATGTTGCCGCCATCTTTATGTGTTTCGTTGCTATTTCCATCTTCCTCGAGACTTAGCACTTCAATGGGGATGAGTCTGTACTCCTGTCCAAGGGTTCTTAAATTTTTGCAGGAGGTACGAAAGTATGATAATATTCAGGTTTGGGGTTTGCTCAACATCTCTGTAATGTGTGGCGCAGTGGCAACCCGCACCACTGCTCTATGACTGAGGTTGGAGCTACTAACCTAGCTGTTGACGCGATATAAAGCCTCAAAGCCCCTCCCCTGTCTCCAATGCATGTATGGAACTGATAAATCTCATTGTGCAATGCGCATCAAAGGGAACAGGAAAGAAAACAAAGCTCATTCCTAGGGGGAAGGTATAAAAATAAAGCTAAAAAATAAATAATAAAGGGATAAAACAGGGGAACATTGAATCTGTGGTACGAGCACAGGTGTTGCCAGCGGACAAGGAAATTTCGTATGTTTGAGCGCACGCAACCATAATGAGCGCACAGGACCGTGCATTGAGCGCACAGGACCGCCTGCACCAGTCTTTATACCAGTCAATAAACAAGTAGGATTTGTGAAGGAACGAACAGTATTCAGAATATAGCAGGAACCTTATCTACACTGACGTAAGGGAAAGGGGGAGTATGACGAAATATTACGTAACACACTAAGTTTCGCAAAATTATTTTTCGCTAAACTGGTATTACCAAAACGGGGGGGGGGGGGGAATAATAAAAATGCAAGAAAAAAGTGTTATGTAATTTGTGAATGCTCCCTAATATTGTTCGTTGGGAGAATTTGGTTACAGTAAGGAGAATTTGTTTTATTGATCAGTAAAATAGGATTTTTTTCAGTTAGCACGTCATGGTTTGTTTCTAAATAACTATTTCAGCTACACCAAAATAACCTTGAAATATGTTCACCTAGGAAGCTACGATTTGAGCCTATTCCCATAATTTTAGGTGGTGTAGTTTGACTTGTAGAGAGGACAGACAAAAGGTACATCCCAGAAGAAGATCAAGAACAAGAAGTTGTCTATTTAGTCTCTCTCTGGGTCTCCGATTTGGCTGGAGCGAATTTTAAAATTTTTGGACTGTAACCAGTCGAGGCTCGATTCCGAATTTGGCATAAAAATGCGCACTTTTAACGGAGTTATGAGCGCTCTAAGTTGACATTTTAACACAGAGGCCCAGGCTGATCCTTACTAACACTGGCGATACATCGAGATTTCTGTAATCCTAAGCGTATAACGCAAGCAATCATGAAACTCTGGGCGTGGGATCATTCTGCTTGAAGCATGGTGCGTAACGCGACACCGAAACGTTAATGAATAATAATAATAATAATAAAATTTGTTGCGATAGCAACGGGTCTGGCAAGGACTAGGGAGTCAGTAACAGCCAGCCACAATTACATGTAAATACATTGAACATAATAAGGCCAAGGAATGATGATGGTAAGAGGTTTGGGGACACGAATGCCTTCCCCAAGGTTAGACCTGCCAGGGACTCAAGGCCCCCTATGGCATCGCTAAACGTGCAGGACATGGGAAGGGTGTGAAAATGCTTATGATATATGTGGCTACAACAGCGTTCGACGTGGCTTCAAAGAGTTAACCAGATTTCACTGGCACAGCTAACCCACTCTTTCTCCGCCTCCTTATGTGTCAACAGTTATTGTAATAATTGTTGACAATTGTTGACGCAAATAAAACTTAACGTGTTTTATGTTACTAAATACACTGCAAACCTATTTACGTTTCCTTTTGGATTTACATGTTAGACTGCCTGAGCGGGGAATCGAACCCAGGACCTTTGAAACCAAAGGTCGAGGTCCTTACCGCTGAGCCATACTGACATGTTACTCGTATGCGGATATAGAGAAAAAAAAACAATGATCGTTTAGCAACAAATTACACTCTTCTCCCAGTACTTTTAACTTTTTTCTGCCATCGATTAATATTGTTTACGTCACATGTGCGTGTTACTCATTGGTACTTAAAATCAAGAAAGACTAATAAAACTTGGTGCACGTGGTAGTTATCCACATTGACAACGGTAGTAAAAGTTCTCAACTATCAAAATGGGGCAGAAGCAGCTGCTCTCGCGCAGCCAGAGACGATCGAAGATGCTGCCTTCTTTTTTTTTTTTTTTTTTTTTAGAGTTTATATTTTTACGATTTCTGAAACGAGATGTGAACTGTAATAGAGTAAAAGAGAACGGAGACCATCTGTAGGTTGGCAAGACGGAGTCAGTCAAAAATTTGCCTGCAATTTCGACAACGTTTCATTTTTTTTTTTTAACTTCTTTCTCCTTTTCGGTGATTCCTCCTAAGGCCCCCCACGTGGTCCGGGGCTAGTAGTCTCCGACGGGTTCAAATGACTTCCAAAACGCCCTTTTTTACATCGGAAAAACGGGCGTTTTGGCGGCAGTTACTGAGAGGGAAATCGGCATTGCGCAAATTGGCAAGAGCGCGTAAAAAGAATGCGATAACAAACGTTGGAACGAGCGGCAAAACTCGGTTATACAGCGGGCCGTCTATACATGCATAGGCGTATACTGCGTATACCTGAGTGAGGAAGGAAGAAATAAAGACGGGCGTCTGTGGGTGGGTGTGTGTGTGTGTGTCAGTGCGGGTGTTGCAAAAAAAAAAAAGGCGGTTTGCGGGTTCTGCTAAAAGAAGACGTTCTCTCTCGTAATTGTATTATCTAGTTCAAAATTGCTTCAACAAGGCCTTCATGCACGGAGGAAAAGTTTTTCGTAGCAGTGGAATTTTTCCAAACTAACACTGAATTATTTAGATTCACTTATAAAGAACAGTGTGTACCTGGAATGGTACCTTTCCGCGCCTCGGCAGCAATCCGTATTATTGTGGAAATGCAGTGAATCGGATAAAACTGTGGAAATCGAACGCCTGTGAGCTCCCGTTAACTTTCCGTACGGACACGAACAATTTCGGTTGGAAGCAAAGGTTCGTCGCATACGGCGCTTGTGAGAGTGTATATTTCTGGTTTTCGGTGGTTAAGGGAAAGTAGTGAAACTTTTTTTTTTAATAAGGGAAGTTTTGAAAAACTAGAATGTAGTAAAATAAACAAGCGGCTACAGCGACTGCCTAGTCGCACCGGTCTTCTGTACAGTTCCTCCACTTCCAATGTTGAGGCGCAAACCTCTATCATGCACTACAACAGCTATCTCTATTATAGTAATCTAAAAGCAGTGGCCATCACAATTGTCAGTTTAAAATGTGTTAGCTTTTAGGCCTATTTTACGTTTTAGGCGTAATTCACAGCTTTTAGGCCTAATTTTAACCAACAGTTTTAATCTCGTCAGTAGCTTATGGATTGTATAGTAAGCCTATTCATTTTTGCAACACGGTGACTATACAGGCACACGCAGTTACGTAACGCGCAACGTAGCCTATATAGATCAGTGGTATAGGGAAGTGACCAGAGAGACGCTGTTGATGAAGCCAACAGCGACTCGTAGCAATTTGACGTTGCTATGGTAACATGATTTTACGCCTAATTTTAATTTTTAGGCCTAATTTTAAAAATGCTGTTTTAATTTTGTAAGTAGCAGATATAGGCTTCATGGAGAATTTGGTTCGACGGAAGCCTACAACAATGCGACGAGACTATTTTAAACGAAGCTAAAATCCATTTGTGTTTATTGAGTGTTGCCTTAGGATTTTAATTCGACGATCAAATGTTATTATTTAATTTAGTTACCTCGAAGAATTCTATTGTCTATAAGGAAGTAACGATGTTTTAATTTGCCATGTTATTTAATTAACTTCTCACACTGAATGTGGCGTTGTAAACAATGGTCGTCAATAGCTGGTACCGTTACGAAGTTGAAAAAAAGCGACTGACGGACGGACGGACGGACAAAGTCGTTGCAATAGTCTTCTCAGCCGGTACGGCTGTATACAGAAGACTAAAAGTAGAAAAATTAGAATCATCATTAATGAAAATTGCTATACGCATTACTGAGAAACAAGAAATGTCCTCATGCCTTACACGTTTTTCTTTGTGGAAGTTGTCTTCAACTTCGCTTCCTCTATAAACTGGACGATACGCGTAATCTGCTGAGACAGTTTTACGAGCTGTTAAATTTTTCGTCTGAAGAAGATTCCTGTGAACCAGAGGGTCGAAATATCAAGTTTTTTTTATACCACGGAGGGAAAAGAAGAAAACATTCATCTGCTAACACGCGTAACCCTGAACCTGATTATAAGCATTGTTTGCTTCATATCAATTGTTTCCTATGTCGTGATATTAGCCTCCTATATTTTTTTTATAGTCAGCGATTTAAAAAAAAAAAACTATTCATTGTATGACAATGTAGTTTATCCTTGGGAATCAGTACGAACTCTTAAGTGGGTCGTTTTTATACTTTCATACGTCAGTCAGAGACGCGGTTCGATCTCGTGACTGTTGTAGGTCCACTCGCCTGTGGTTTGCTCGCTGTGATCGGTTTCCAGAGAAACTCCACAGAACTTGATTCACAGAACTTTGTTATTTCCAGTCGTGCTGCACTGAAAGGGTTAAACAATTTTGTTTTGAGCGCTTTTCAGTAAGCACGATGTGAGGGTCGTTTAATACCTGTGTCGTTTCCCATATTCTGTATACGAATAGGCTAGAAACGTTATTCGATCTAGTATTTTCTTGGCTTGTAGACCAAGGTACTGTTCACTCGGCTGTGGTTTGTGCGCTGGGTAGGGTTCCTGGGGAACCCTCACAACGCTCGATTTTTGTTGGTGGACCTAGCTATCTTTAGTCTCGTTGTAGATGTTTGTACTGTTGTCCTTTGACGCGCACCCAGCGTAAGTCATCGCACCAGAAGGAGGAACAATTTTGCTAGGTAAATCTCATCGGAAATTCCTAGGATCTTTCACATGCCACAATCGACGTGTGCACGAGACATCACAGGGCCCTTCTCTGCCCGAAAATGCCAGAGGTGGCTGAGGCTCGAGTCCGGGACCCCTGGTACGAGAGACGTTCATGCTAACCATCAGGCCCATCTTGTCCCACAGATGTTCGTTCTGGTGGTTAAGTGGTTAAAAATTACTCGTGCACTTAAATCGGGCAATTTGATTGCATCCGCACTAAATCGCTCCCTACAGTTACCGCTTGGTGCGGGTCCCCATGGAAAGCCGCGGTTATTGCAATCATTTGCGTGAATCACATATACGGCTAGTAAGTTGGCCACTGCATCAGCTGTGAAGTTTATTGCCTAACGTATATGCCAATCCGCGAACCGAATATTCCTTCGGGCGATCCGTTTTAATATTCGGACAGTTTGAAACCCTCAATCCTCTCGTTTGCGGTCAGCACAACGATGGTGCGAGAGACGGACTTGACCAAGTTGTCATTAAATTTGATGAAATATTTCTAGCCTACTTTATCCCTAAGCGGAATGGACCGCCGCCGCCACGCGCCAACTAACTCCCGAACGAACGCAAACACGTGACTATTATTCGTATTATTATGGCGTCGTATTTCGTACGGTCGGCAAATTCAGGCCGCCGCCGTGTTTGTCCTGCCGGCTCGTTGTACCTTTGACCCTCGTGTCAGTCGTACAAAGCGCGTCATGTTCGTGCAAAGACGGCGGCCATGACAGTTGTGTTTGTTTGTCTTCACGCGTGACGGCGCCACCATCCGTGCCTAAAAGCATTTTTAGTTTGAGAAGAGGATATTGGAAGTTAAAAAACGCAAATGAACTGTGTTGAACGAAGTAAACAAAAATGGTTAAAGGGAGGTGGATAGACCAAGAAGCAGTGAAATGAAATAAATAAATACAGAAGCAAACTCATTTACGTAGCCTTTTGGACTTATACGTCAGACTGCCTGAGCGGGGAATCGAACCCACGAGCTTTGAAACCAAAGGCTGAGGTCCTACCGCTGAGCCATACTGACACGGCCTCAGCGGTAGGACATTGGCCTTCGGTTTCGAAGGTCGTGAGTTCGATTTCCCGCTCAGGCAGTCTGGCGTATAAATCCAAAAGGCAACGTAAATAGGTTTGCATCTGTATTTATTTAACTCTTGTTGAGCCTTTGGCATTCCGTCTGAAATAATTAACTTAAAGCAATAACTAAAAAATAAAAATGGACAGTTTCCTACGTTATCTGAAAGTGCATAAAGGTGTATACGCTGACAAATGGCTAATGGTATCAAAAGATAACGCAAGTTTTTTAAGCTTAAAATAACTGCGAAAATAAATGTTATACTAAGTTGTAATTAGGAGAATGAAATTCAGCAAATGATAGATAAAGAAACAGAAGGCCAACGTTAAAGGCGCCTGTTCGCCATTTCGGTAGCGTTGCCCATATTCTAAACACAGCATCCACGTTCCAGATCCTCCGTCATCCAATCGGCTGATGTGGGTCACGTGATCTCGTTTTAGCGGCATCAAATCGCGGCGCTTCTGCGAAAAGCGCTGCTCCATTTTTTATTTATCGCTATTTTCTTTACATTGCTCGACGATTTTACGGTGCTGCATCTAGGAGTTGAAAAAGGGACAAGGCGCCTTTAAGTCCGGTGCTGCATAATTTTTTTTTTTTTAATTGACAACTACTGGATTTGATGCAGCACCCGACTGCTACGACGGGCGCTTGTTTCTTTGAGTTGAAGTTAGTGGGGAAAACGACAGGGTAGCAAACCCAAATTCGCATAAAATTCATGACGAGATCGTAAAATGAGGGACATGGATATTAATTTGGTTTTGGCTAAACCGTGCACGTGTCGGTACACATGTAGAAAGACAGGTAGGGGTTTTAATTTTATAAATACAACAATTTTAATGGTGTGAATTAATATCCTTGAAAAACGTCTTAAAAATTCAAGATAGTTAAAATTTTGCTACGTGCTAATTATTTGGGAAAATTTGCAAAAATCAGTGGACTAGCTAATCGAAGCCGTATAGTTTTTGAATGGTCGGTAGTACTTAGAACCATTTCGCCGGACTGTAAAGGTGCTTGAATGGTTATTATTTTAAATTGCGGTCTGCTCTGTTTTTGGTAACTGGGTCAAAACCTTATTTCCTAGGGACGGTAGCATTTTCCCCTGCCTCCATCATGGGAGGCCATACTTTGCACTAAAGGCGCTTGTAGCGCACAACATGCAACACTAAGGGCTCGTTTATGCAACGAGACCTTCTCGCTCGCCGAAAGCTATTTGCTAGTCAACCGTTATTTATTTACGATTAATTTCCCGTTTCTATTAAATGATTGCGGTAATAGACAACAAATTAAATGTATTATAAATAACAACACGGACAAAGAACAAAGTGCAACAGTCATTTTAAACATTGCTACAACATTGTTGCCATTTCACGCTATTTCCAAAATTTGCTATTGTCGCTGAAAAAAAAAACAGCTTCTAGCAGTGATCAAACGACGGTAGAATAAATAGCTATACTCGCAGCGAGAATTCAAAATCCAACATGGCGGACATTTCGTGGCTATCGAATCGAAGACAAACCATCGAATGCCGGCATACAAAAAAACAGTCCGTCGTCTTGTATAGCAGTCAAAATTGCTTTCTTGTTGCCATAAATCGACGCTCCAATGTTGCACGCATCGTACGCCGTGTCACGAGGCAGGAGGAGAAGATTTACGTCTATGTCATTGCCATGGTTACTAATACGCATAGACAACTCAAAAGCCGCATACTCCGGTAAAGGCGAGAAGCATCCATCAGATTTAGTATTGGTCGAGTAAAAGCTAGTGAGCGAGAAAAATGTCGTTGCGTAAACGAGCTCTCGGGCAACGTACAGGTAACAGGGGAGAGTTCGACTCTTTCACATTGCCAACCAGCTGTTCAGGGAAGCTTAGGTTTTTAACTTAAAGTTTCAACTTTTAAAATCTGTGTGTGTATGTATTGGTGTTGGACCTCGACTGTGGCATGATACGTGTGCTGTACTCTTAACTACTTTGCACTAGATAACGGAGTGCAGAAACCCCCGAAACGTTGTGTTTTTATTGCATATTAGTGCACTTTCTAGTCTTTTTAATGACTTGCTGATTTTGGTGCATTTAATTTATTATCTTGTTCGTGCGTGTCATGTGTTTTCACGCCATAAAGGAAGATTTAATTGAAATATGAAGCAAGATTTGGTTAATTTTTAGAACGTAGGTTTTAATCAGCAGACGGCCCAAAGTTCTGTATGAACTTGTGTGAGCCGGATTATAATAAAAAAAAAAAAAGCATGGCTATGCAAGCACATGGTGCAAGGAAAATATAATAATAATATCGTGTTTAAACCAAGAAACAATGCAATATCAAGGGTTTTTTTTTTTAATTAATTTCGTTGAGCCATAAGTCAGCCGAAGCAACTTAATGCTTGTATGGCTGAACCGGCTCAATTTTGAACATTACCAGACTTTTTAGAGAAGAAGAAATATCTGGTAAAGGGAGGTGCCAACCCGGGAATTCGATCCGGGAAACCTCCGATCATCGTAGGGGCCGAAAGACTGTCAAGGTACGCATTAAAAACGGCCGGCACTTAGCCTACACACTATTCTAAGCAATATTAAAATTTTTTTTAAGTTTCGGAGGCTAACTGATTTTCGAAATAGAAAGCGCTTCACGGAAATTGATGTTCCAGTTCACAATTTTTTTTTAAACCGCGCAAAGAGCTGTAGCGCAACCGTTCGCCTAGTTTCGCGTCGTTCGTAATAATACTTCGGCAGCCAAGCCGCTGTCTGGGTAACTTTCCTGCAGCACACTAGTGCACATGTTGAAGCCAGCGCACGAAACAAGTGAGTCGAAGAGCTAGCAGTACGTATGCTGTAAGCCTTACCCAAAGGCCACAAGAATAATTATCTCGGATTTAAAATAAAATGCAGTGTCAGGCTTCTACTTTTCCTCCAAAAGACTTTGCTGAAAAAGAAAGAAGTCCAGTCCGTGGCAGATTCAAAGCTGTGGTTTCGAACCTTGGGGAGGTCCGTTAAGTAAAATTTTTGACCACAATTAATTCAGGGAGGCGTTCAAAATTTCATAATGAAATTCCCTGATATTTCCCGGTTTTCTAGACCAATACTGACATTTTCCCTGTGGTGTTTTTTTTTTCGGTCGAAGAACGGTGCAGTACAGGACAGACAATTTTTTTTTCACATTTCACTAGAAATCGTCATAACTGCGTCACATTATTTTGCTAAATCAAAAATTGTATTGCCATAACTGGTATTTGTGAACAGTAGGAAGGCATAATGTGAACAAAACTAGAAACGTCCCATATTACTTAGGCTTAAGCAGTTTTCGCTTTATCATAAACTAGCATCGTACCCGGATTCGGGGATTTATTTGACCCGTGGTTGTTTCCCAGTATTTGCTCGGTGCTGCCTGATCGTTCACTGCAACAGTCTATATGGATATGGATATGGATTTTGACTGAAATAAAGTTAAAGTTTTGCTAGTAAAAACTGAAATCCGAATTGGCCATTCTTTGAGGATAAAAAGACTTTCCGAAAAATGTTGAAATTCCCTGGCTTTCTGAGTATGTTTACCAAATTCCCTGATTTTCCCTGAATTTTCCAGACTTGATAAATTCCCTGAATTATCCCGGTTTCCCAGGTAGAAAGCCACCCTGTAATTAGTATTTTGGCCTCCATGGCCTAGCAGTTTCGGTCCCCTTAACCACTTACGGTTTACATGTTCGTATAATTTCTGAAGTTCGTGCAAAACTAAACGAAAAAAGACAATGGAGCGAACATTTCGAACTGCGAAGAATGACAAGTGAACAGCAATAATAACGAACAAATTCGCATGGCATGATGAATCTCTAGTGTGGTTCTATAGCAGCGTCCTGTGACGTCATATTGGCTACAAGAGAGATAGCTGCAAGGGGCACTATATTAAAATGAGGGTTACGCAATGGCACTTCTAGTCAAGGCAGTGCTTTGAGAGCGGGTTTACATAGGCTTAAAAAAAAACGTTGTTTTCTCCAGTACCTTATGCTGCTAGGTGGTAATTGGAAAATAAAGATTCCACTTGCTTAAAATGTCAGCAACTGCCAACTAATCGACAAAAATCGCACATTATAGGCCTAAGAAATCCACTCTTAACAACATTGTCTTCAGTAAGACGCCCTTCTTTTCCCCCTCCAGTGACCTTTGCAGCTATCCCAGTTACTGGCTCCAGCATAGAGTTATATACAATAATACTACGTCATGTCACTACCCTATAGTGTGCTAGACCACTAAGGTTACTATTATCTTAGTGTAAGTGTAGTTTACGTTTGCCCAGGGTAGGGGCTAGATGTTTAGAGGTCAGACACCCCTCAGCGTCAGTCTCTTGTGTTGATAATAATTCTCATGGTTAGTTAGCACTTAGCAGCTATCTTGTTAGTGTGATTAGCCGTAGTTGTCTATAGGTCAGTGACATACCGTAGCATTATTGTGTATAACTCTATGGTGGAGCCAGTAACTGGGTTAGCTACAAGGGGCACTGGAGGGCGTAAAGAAGGTCGTCTTACTGAAGCCAATGCTATTGGACTGGATTTCTTAAGCCTATAACGCGCGATTTTTGTTGTTGGAGAAAACAACGTTTTTTAAGCCTAAAAAATCCACTCTCAAAGTACTGTCTTGATTAAAAGTCCCGTTGTTTTGCCCTTACATTTCAATCTAGTGCACCTTGTAGCTATGCCCTCCAGATGCTATCTCGTAGCCAGTATGACGTCACTTGACGCTGCTCCATAGTGCAACAGAGGCATAATTACTGACCATCTTAAAAGTTAGTAACTTGGGACGAATACTCGAATATTCTACTATTCGTTCGGTAAGAGCCATATTCGAACATGATCTGTTCCGTTCGAATACTCGCCGAAAAAATTATATTTATATCTACTAGGGCAGCCCCCCCCCCCTCGTATATGGCCGGGTTAATAGAGCATTATAATGATTTCCCGTTTGCATGAAAATACTGTGATTTCCCATTAACAGTAGGCCAAACTTTCATTGGATTTAGTTAGATTCAGGGTTAAGAGACATAGAGGTCTAAATTCCGTTTGCATGAACTAATTGTGACTGGAAGAACATATGACGTCACCCGTTGAGAACACAGTTTGAATCATTCCTTATACAGAACAGACAATTCCGTTTGGCAGACATTCCGTCTGGACGCACAAACAAAAGAAATAAGAATTAGTAGTGGGAATCTCGGTAATCCGGTGACACACAAACAAAACATCACGATCTTAGTTATATAAATTTTACGAATGTTTTGTTTATTTTATGTTACTTTTTTTGTGCTTTTCCGTGGACTTATCACATCCCAGTCAGTCCCCATTACGCTTTCTTCCCTTCCCCGTTCTCTTCCAAATACGCTGTGGTTGAAGTGGTTCACGCGTTTTAGATTGCACACTTGCAAGTGAAGGGAGGTAGGAAAGGAGCTAGGGGGGAGGAGGTTGAAATTTATACGTGTTGTAACATGTTTTTTCCCCCTTTTGGTTATAATTATGCATCCCTTATCTTGCCTAGTAAAGTAACTTAAAATTTACGTCGGTATTTAATAAAAAACGAATTTTTTTTGGAGGCCTTAACTTCGGAAAACATGCTGCTTTGTTTATTTTTGTTTCAATGCTAGAGAAGTCTAATAACCACAAGTCTGAACAGTAACGTCGATAACACGTTATTCACGGGAAAAAAAATTCAAACGGCTGAAAACACAAATTAGGGAAGATTGCTCATCAACAACGCGTCCCATCAGAAGGTTCGAATTGCTGTAGGCATCAGCCTCCAAACAACAAACTCATCAAACGACCGTCAGCTGTTCCCATGACTCGCACGTATATAGATCACAACTCTAAAAAAATATGGTCATAATGGCAGGAACTTTGGTTGAGCAAGTCGCAGGACTTCGGCTGTAACAATTAACCAGACACGGCAGCGAGCGGGAAAGCTGAAGCAGCAACAAACGGCCACCAAGTTTGTGTGCCAAAGTAATTTTCCTTGCTTCGCCGCATAAGAACCCAAGCTATACAGCAAGCAGCCAAGCTACAGACTTGGTTGGGTCTTTGGTCGGAAGGTGTGGGCAAATAGCCTCAACACACGCACGCTCAAGACACTATAGCTGTAAACTCCAAGCCTTGCTACCATGCAAATTTCCTCCGCTTATTCACAACGCCGTGGTGCAATCAATGGCTCAGGGCGTGTTATAACGAGTAGACCATCCTTCGCCTTAATGCTTGGCCGTGCAGCGAAACTTATTAACCGGTCATCACAAGCGTTGGTGGGGGGGACGGGGAGGGGGTAAAGAGAACATTATAAGTCGAGATGAGATGTGCTCGGTTGTCCCATACTAAGGGGTTTCAAGCCCACTTTCTGTCTCTCTCCTTCCTGATGCTACTTTCGTTCTATCTGTGCTTTGCATTGGGGGCCTGGCCAGCGAGCGAAGAAGCCTCCAGCTCACTCAGCAACAACGGTGGGAAAGAAGAAAATGACGATACCCGAGTTTAAATTATGCTTCGAAAAGAGGCTCAATCTGGTGCCGCTCACGTGTCGTTTAGTGGCGCATTAGCTCGCAAATGGCGTTGGCCCAAAAAGACAGAGATGAGAGAGAGAGAGGGAAGCATCTTCTCCTAAAGTTGATCAAACACCTCCCGGACGTTTCTTCTTTGGCATCGTGCTGACCAGAGATTAAACAAAGAAAAACAGTAGTGCCAACATTGTGAACGGCTCGTAAGTGTGACAGCAAACCCGTGAGTGTGTTGTATCACTCGATATACGAGTTGCGAGCTAAAACAAGTAGGATTATTAAAGTAATTTCCACATCACTCTAGTGCCTGCAGGTTTTAAGGATGCATTTATCCAACAAGACCATTCTCGCTCGCCGAAAGCTATTTGCCTGTCTGGCGTTATAATATTTAGGGTGAGTTTCCAGCTTCTATTAACAGAATGCGGTAAGCTATTGTTGACGTGACCCTTTATTAAACCTCTGCATGCTTGTTGAGTTGAGTCTAGTGTACAAAAAACACATCAAAAATCCAAACAGGTAAACGGGACCGCCAAGTTCCGAATGGCTCGGTTCTTCAAAGGAGTGATACCAACACACCAAAACCTTTGCCAAGTTAATCGTACCGACTAATGTTCGAAGGTTAAGAACATTGTTCGATACCATTCAAGTTTTCATTTAACGTTCAACGTATTGTTCGTCGCGGTTAACTTGGCGGATGTTTTGGTGTTGACATCACTCCTTTGAAGGACGAACCATTCGGAACTCGGCGGTCCCGTATACCAGTTTTGGTTTTTGATATGATATCACTTCTTTTTTTTTTATTGTGTAGTAGACTCAACTCGACTAGCCCACAGATGTTTAATAAAGTGTCACGTCAGCAATAGCTTACCGCATTCCGTTAGTAGACGCTGGAAACTCACTCTGAATAAATAACGCCAGACTAGCAAATAGCTTTCGGGGTGCGAGAAGGTCTTGTTGCACATATGCACCCTTGAAAGCAGCAGGATTATGGGATTCCAGACGGGGCAATAAAGCGATAACAATAAACGAGATAGCAATAATTTAAACATTGCTACAGAATTATCATCATTCCTCGATATTTCCCAAATTGTCCCACTAATCTCGAACAAAGAACAGTTGCTATCGGGATCAAACGATGCTGCAAAACAAATCACCCTCACAGCGAGAATTCAAAATCAAACATAGCGCCCATTTTTGGTTTTGGCAAATCAAAATCAAACCGTCGAATACTGGCATTCAGAAATCAGTCTGCATTTTGTGTGGCAGTAGGGGTTGTTTTGTTGTCATAAATCGACTCCCTCATTCTGCTTGCGTCGTAATTCGTTGCGCCCCATACGAGAGAAGAGAGAGAGAGAAGAGAAGAATATTGGTTTATTGAATCGGACAAATCGGTACAAAACTCCGTATGTGCCCTCACCCCACAAGAGCTAATGCTCGCGTGTGGTGTGTTGGCTACCATAATAAAAATAACTTGAAAATACAAGAATTACAAATGTCAACATATGAAACAATTGCAAAGTTTGGGTGCATCGTAGACAAAAAAAAAAAAATTACAATAATAGCAGTATAAAATTATTACCACTGTTATAAGCAATTGTTAAAATTTTTATTAGGTATTTTTACTACCATTTTTATTGCTATTTGTATTACTATTTTAATACTATTTTAAATAACTATTTTTAATAAAAGCGACTGCAAAGTTACTATTATTAGCAAATTACAATCATTGTTAATAATGCAAAGTTAAGGTGCATCGTAGAAAAAATAACCACAACAGTAAAAATAAATAAACACGCTACAAATAATCAAAGAAAATCAAGATAACAAAAAAGTGCTGAAAGTATTTTTCAGCTTATAACTTTAAATAAATTTTCAAGGGCCACAGTACTGATACCCAGTAGCCACCGAAACAGGTATTTCTGGAAACGATGAATTTCAGTAATATCTTTTATGTAGTTGGGTATGTTATTGTAAAATTTGCTTCCAAGGTAGTAGCTGCATTTATGCAGTTTTTCTTTAGTAACTTTAGGCTGAATGACAAAATTATTGGATTCACTCCTCGTGTGGTAATTGGTCACAAAACGAGTCGTAGCATGTTTATTAATTCTGCGAAAGTTAATTAAGACTCTGTAAACATACAGATGGCGGACTGGCAGGATACCTAGCTGTTGAAAGAGTTGGAAAGAATGATCACGTTTTTTTTTGAAAGTCATCACTCTAATAATTTTCTTTTGTAGCTTGATAACCGGATCAATAGCATTCATGTAAGTTCCACCCCAGCATGTAATCGAGTACTGAAGGTATGACTGTCCCATGGCAAAATAAAATAATTTAAGCATCTTTAAGGAAACATGCTTTCTAAGATAATACATTTTGCACAGTAGAGCACGCAGTCTATTAAGAACTGCTGCAATTTGACTCCTCCAATTTAGCATTCTATCTAAGGTGACTCCAAGATATCGAACTTCGTTAACTTTTTGGATTGATGGACAATCACATGGTGAAGTTATCTGCATTGAGCACTTGTGCATTTTAAGAAAATCTACAACTGTTTCGCTCCTCTCCTTGAGAGCAAAACTCACATAATTGCTTTTCGTTACGTTAAGGGTAAGGAGGTTTTCAATAAACCAGTCTCCAATAAGTACAAGATCACGTTCAATACTAACGGAGGCCAGCTCTCTATTTTTGTCAGCAGCAAGAAGTGCAGTATCATCAGCGAAAGACACAATACTAGAATTAGTGTTTAAGTTGTATATATCGTTAATATAAACAAGAAACAGGAGTGGTCCTAAAACTGACCCTTGAGGCACTCCTGTAGTCACTAAAATACTGTCGCTGTAATGACTCCCGACTTTTGTACATTGCGACCTATTTGATAAATAGTCCGTGAACCAGTGATACGAAGGGGGGATCTCCGTCCGCATCGTCCCTGTGGTTATGAAATGAAATGAAATGAAATGAAATAGGCTTTATTTTCAGTTTTCAAATGAAGACTTCAAATGAAGTACACAGAGTGTATGAAGTCTTTTTGAGCCCGGAGAAACAACGAAAAACACCCAAAAAATACAAACGTAAAGTAAGAAAATTAAAACTACACAACACTATAAAAGTAAACGAATGTTAAAAAAAAAATTAATTAAATAAATAAAATTAAAATTAAATCACAGGAAATCCTAAAAATAAACCAAGAATTAATAAACAAGAGAAAAAAAAGAAAAAAAAGGTAGAAAGACTTTGTTAGTACAAAAGGGAAGACTTATTTATCACTAACTTTAATAGAAATTCTTACAAAAAAGAGAGACAACAGTAGTGGCAGTTCTAATATTTTCTTCGAATTGAATTACATATCCGTGATGTTTGACCCGCTAACGGCAGGTTATTTATTTCAGTCCGGCAAAAGCTTGTGTGACAGTTTGAAACATTGCGAGTGTTATGGCAATGGATGGCAAAACTGTACCTGAAAAACTTATTTGGCGACCTGTTTTAAAAAATGTGAATATCACCTCTGAAATAACTAAGGGCCCCCCCCCCCCCGTATATGGACGGTTTTATAGAGCATTGTTGTGATTTCCCGTAAGCAGTCGCCGAAGCTTTCATTAGATTTAGTTAGATCAGGGTTAAGGGACAATAGAGACCTAGATTCCGTTTGCATGAAAATATTGTGACTGAACAAAAACATGACGTCATTAGTACTGTGCATCTTTGTTGAAAAGACACTTCGAATCATTATTTACACAGACAATTCAGTTTGAAATACACACAAACAAACAAAGGAATTACGATTACCGAGATTCCCACTGGGTCTTAAACAGAATAGGGATTATACAGATTCCCTCTGCGGACCCACACACGGACAAACAAACAACAAACAAATCCTACGATCTTAGTTAAATAGAATAAGCTCATTAACAAGGTGAATTTTGGACATCTTGAACAAAGGCAAGTCCTTGTTTTGGTTGCGTGCGCGTGTGTGCGTGTGTGTGTGCGAAGAGGGGGTCCTTTTTGGCTTTTTTGCTTGCACCGTCGGGTTTATTCTATTCTATGTTCCTAGGTATAGACAACAAAAAAGTCACATGCCCCATTTAAAGCGATGTAGGGGTTTTTAGTACGTGTGGGAGCTGCCCCAATGCCAAACCCACAATTAAGGGACTTGCTTGAAAACGCGCCGTGGTGCTTGTCAAGGGGTTGCGGGAATTCCAAATTAACCTTCACCGATAGAACAAGTCTGGTAGTCGTGGTTCAGTTTTGGTGTTAGTTTAATGTGAAAAATGAGCGATCGTGTGCTCAGGCTCGCCTGAAGTTCCAGGGCGACACTAACCTTGGCTTAGGGCCTTAAATGGAATGCCAACGGCATTAGGCTTACTTGGGAAAATTTGGATTAGTTATTTTCGGGCTATTGCAAACGTTGACTGCTAAACTAAGTAGCTACGGGCTTGCAGTGCTGAACTAGCAACAGGGTTGGTCTGGTTTGAATTTAAGTTCGGGGATTGGAGAAATTAGCAAAAAATTCTAATTATAAGGCCGAAGTTACCTTTGGATGCGGGGAGTTGGAGAGTTGGTGACGGAATGGAATTTTAGGTTAATACCTAATTGTTGGGAGCACCCGGCGGAAGACCAAGCGAGTTCGAGCCGTTACAATTGATGTCAAGCATTATGTACATACAAATCATAGCTATGTATTGTTACAACAATTGATCAAATAGGATTGTTTCAACTAACAATGGGTATTAATTTTGGAGGACAATGGGACATACAATTTGACGTCATGTGGACTTCGGGCTTGGCAGATTTCACAAATGACGTCATCAGCGTAACCCTGCTGGGGTGGTGCAGTTCCAACGTTGTAATCCGGAAATAACCACGCAACAGCGAGAAGGCAACCACGTTATTGAGCGAGAAAATTTACTTGGAGAGTCTTGTGTACACGTGCCTTAATGGAATAAGTTCAAGTCTACTTTCGCGTACCACCACGAAAGATTCAGTAAACAACTTCCCATTAGCTAATATTCTTTTTGATCTTGCGGTATAGTGCGAGCCTCATTGCTACTGCTTCACTCTAAAACGTTTCCAGCAGGTAAGACTTCGAATGCGGGGGAGAGCTATCAAAACAAACGTCCTCATTAATAATATACGCTATACTAGCTCGGCTTCTCGCTTATGACTGTTACAGCTTCGTGTTATGACCAAAACACGTTCTTTTCGCCAGCACCTCCCATACCCGGAGTGCACTTTCCACTACTAATTATCCTTCACCCCTCTTTATGCCTTTCTTGTTCTTAGCTCGAAATCACATTACGAAATCTTCGTGTAGCGTGTCTCTGTTGTCCCCGCATCTGCCCCCTGCAGAGCTCCCTTTGCCGTGGTACCCGGACACAACTTCGTGAATAAAACAACACTTGGTTGCGACACGATCTGCGTTAGTAGGGGTTCAGCGACTTGTGACCCAAAGAGATCAGGCCGAGGGTTTCACTGTAATTGCTATGGTTGTGACAAGCGCAGCTCCGTATCACCCATTCTCTTCTTCTTCAGCGATAATGTTTTAACAGCTCTTCTGCATTATGCTGGAGCCAAGGGAGTGTTACTCAGTGGTAGATTCATTGTGAACCACTGAACCCGAACTGAGACGTACAGTATTTATAAAATATCATCCTTGCAGATTCATCGTGAACTGCAGAAATCCAACTGGAGACAACTAGCGTTTCTGAAACATCGTGCTTGCAGATTCATCGTGAGCTGCAGAAACCAAACTGATGCCACTAGTATTTCTAAAACATCAGTCTTGCAGATTGATCGTGAACTGCAGAAACCAAACTGATGCAACTAGTATTTCTAAAGCATCAGGCTTACAGATTGATCGTGAACTGCAGAAACTTGATACAACTAGCGTTTCTAAAACATAGTGCTTGCAGATTCATCGTGAACTGCAGAAACCAAACTGATACATCTAGCATTTATAAAACATCAGGCTTGCAGATTCATCGTGAACTGCAGAAACCAAACTGATACAGCTAGCATTTCTAAAACATCATGCTTGCAGATTCATCGTGAACTGCAGAAACCAAACTGATACAACTAGTATCTATATATATAATACGCTTAGGTTGGGCAAGCAAATTCATCATTATTATGCATTACAATGAAAGTAGGGCGAGCGACCAGCAGGGGGGTAGGGGGAGCAGGGGTTCAAAGAGAGGGGAAGCAGCGATGGGGATATTCAGACCACACAATAGGGGAATCCGGGTCCCAGGGGGGATGGGGGCAAGCGGTGCGGGACGTGAAAGGGGTTATCGGGGGGGGGGGGGGAAAAACAACAGTATGGCAGAATGTAAGTAGGTAGGCCGCAGGGAAGTCTGGAGAAGGAGGCAGGGGGCAGTCGGTACCCTTTTTATTCCATACTGCCCACTACAGTATTTTGCTCAGGTATGCGGGAACTGGCTAGACCGGCGTATGTTACGCCGGGGGGACAGCTTTCTAGAATATCATACTTGAAGATTCGTTGTGAACGGCAGAACCCAAACTGATTCCTTCTTTTTGGAGTGCAGCACAGAATAACGAAGGGAAGAGGTGTGGCATATAATCGCGGTATTTTTGACCAACCTTGGAGTCAGGTAAATTCTTGGGTTGTGAAATTCTGAGGTGTGTCTAAGTTTTTTCCTTCTTTTTGGAACACACTTTGAATGAGGGCAGGGTGTACCCTCTTTGTAAGAACGTATCACAGATCCTAAGTTCTTGTTCACGAAGATCCTCCTCGGTTAAAGAGTGAGTACTGCATCGATTGGTTTCACCTTGGAGGATACCTCTAAGTGTTGGTGGGGGAGGGGGAGTGTTGGTTTGATTTGTAGTTAACCTATACGTATATTCTGCATTGGTTTATTATAACAATTTTTCGTGAAGTGATCCTGGAATCGTTAACGCTTATATCCCGAAATTACAGAGAATTTTCCACAGTACATTGCAGAGATTTGTGAAAGACATTGAAAGTCTGGAAGATTGAGTCGAAGAATTATTTATGGACTGAAGGCAAAACATCGTTGATTGTATCTTGCCCACACGAAGATCTGTGTATTGTGGTATCTATTGAGTTGGCAGTCTATGACGTCCAGTACAAGAACAGTTAGGAAGAACGAAAATTGAGATGCGATTCCTCGTTCCCCTTTGTCCACGACATAGGTTGTGATGAAAATAACGTATATGAATTGAACAACTTGATTAACCGAGCGACCTTTGAGGTTAGCTTCGTTACCCAGATTAATTAAATGATTCCGTAGAATTTTAAGGACAAAGGTTTTATCAATTGTTGGAAAGAGAGCAGATACGTCGAATGCTGACATACAAGACTCTTCAGTCAAAGCTCTTCAGGTTGGGAGGTGGGGGGGGGAGGAGCGGGGGCGGGTGTGGTAAAGGTTTGCAGTTTTTTTTAAAGTACATTTTCATTTTTGTTCGAGTATAGGTGCAATGAATACTAGCTGAAACAGTTCAAAAAAGAAAAATAGAAAATGCCTTTTGAGCAGCATAACGCACGAACCAAACACGTTCCTAACTGTTGAGCAACTATACTATCGTGTTTGTCGAAACCCATGTTGGTATTCGAAAGCAACTGGAGGAACTAATAGAGCAGCGGCAAGGGACGTCATATTGGCTACAAGAGGGATAGCTGCAAGGGGCACTAGATTGAAATGGAAGGTTAAACAACGGCACTTCTAGTCAAGGCAGTGCTTTGAGAGCGGATTTCTTAGACTTAAAAAACCGTTGTTTTCTCCAATCCCTTATGCTGCGAGATTGTAATCGGAAAATAAAGATTCCACTTGCTTAAAAATGTCAGTAACTACCAGCAAATCGACAAAAATCGCGCGTTATAGGCCTAAGAAATCCACTTCTTTTCGCCCTCCAGTGCCCCTTGCAGCTAACCCAGTTACTGGCTTCACCATAGAGTTATATACAATAATACTACGTCATGTCACTGCCCTATATTAGGGATGTTTTTAAAGTCAGCGGCTTGCGAGTCGCTTGGCCGCGGGGAACGCTTTCCCATTGAATAACAAACAGGCAGCGTTTCCGCTTGCAAGCGAGTCGCAAGTCGCTGACTTTAAAAACATCCCTATTGTGAACAACAAAGACAGACTGTTTGCTTAACCTGAATTAAAAGTATCTATACTTAAAAAGATAGAAGGAAATTGTAAACATCTTAAATTCATAACCAGCTTTAAAAACGTTCTTTAAATTTTTTTAAATCTTCAATTTTTTTTAATATTGTAATTTTTCTCAAACTTGTCCCGGCTTCTTCACTTCCGGTAAAATGGTGGAACACTTGTTTTAGGCGTTCGACCTCCTCTGCCCGTCTGGTAAGGGATTTCCCCCTTTTCATTAAGACTTTTACGCTCGGTATACTGTCTTTATGGTGATGTAACTGCACTGTAAAAAATATTTCCGTTTTTTTACGGTGACAGTCAATGGTAACACTGCTAACAGGAAAATGAACGTAATTTAACGGACGTCCCGTTATCTTGAGCAACGGTTAAATTTACGGAGCATTAATTAAGTAAAGATGAGTTGAAGTCAGGCTAAACAGTAATTATCAGGGAAATAATACGTTCAGTCTAATTACGGTACTTTATTCCGTAAAATATACTTACAGGCATGTTCCGTAAATATTTACGGACGTTGTACGGTGAAAATACGGAAATTTTTAACAGTGTGTGCTGTAAATCTGTTTTTACAGTGGTTGTGCCTGATGACGGCCCACACGAGTGGGCGGAAATATTGCATTTTAAAAATAAGTAGTGCTCTGAGAGCCTTTTTGTGGAGCAGACCCATCATTTTTAACCACCTGTTAGTGCCACTACTGTTGGTTTAACAGTAATTTCTGACTTAAGTGAATGGACTTGAACTATCGTCGGGTGGAAGGATTTAAATTACCTGCGAGTTTATAATAATTGATTACTGTCAAAAGACGTGTCGACTGTTTCACGTACTACTTGTAAAGTAGTGTCGTAGGTTGTAGCATACTGTGCTATTAGCAGTTGTGCCCGGCTTTGCCCGGGGTTTTGTTTTGCCCGTGGTTGTTTCCCGGTTTTCGGTAGGTGTGGCCTAAACGTTGAATGCGACATTCAATTATGCTTATTGACATGCTCCCTTTTTCCTCCCTTCCCCTACCTCCCCTCTTCCTTTCCTCCCATAAAAACGTACCTTGTAAGGTTCAGTTAATGGGTTAAAGCTTAATGGTAACAGTCGCACTGCCCCTCTTCCCCCCCCCCCCCCCCCCCCCCAGTATCCTAATCTCTTTTTTTTTCTTCTAAAGAGCAGGGTTAACAGACGCACTGCTCCTCCTCCTGCCTCCCCAGTCTCCTAATCTCTTTTTTCCTAAAGAGCAGGGTTAACAGACGCATGCCACATGGGCATTCACCGTTCAGCCCTTCTCCCCCCCCCCCCCTCCACTCCTAGTTTATCACTTTAGCTGAGCGATCCCAAACGTGTAAAAAAATCACTGTCCTTCGTGCTTGATGTCAAGACTTGCCGCCGCTGAGACGACCGCACAGAGCAAATTGTTAGTCGAGGAAACAATTTGCCAATTTCAACTCTTCAAGGCAACAACGCGCCAGTTTCAACTTATGACCAAACGAATTGACAACGCTCGCCCGTTTTCATTGTGGGTGGCTGTTTTGCTTTGGGGATTGCCGTGTTTTTGCTATGAAACTTTGCTTTTAACGTTGGTATACTCCCCAAAGTCATTTCTGTCATTTCTCATGAATAGTGATGCAGTACAGTCAATTGCCACTCGCTGATACGTGGCCTTTTCCGAAACCAAGATCACATGCAAAAAAAGATGGATCAAAAAAATTTCTTATTCCCACCTATACAAGTACAGGATAAAATGTTCGTTCTTTTAAAGTATAGGCCTAAGCCTAACCAGAGAAACACACTAACGCTCTATACCTTTGATTAGGTTGATTACGTGCTGCCGCTATAATTTCTGTCAAACAAAAATAGCATAAAAAAGATAAATCAGTAAACGGAATGGCGCATTTGTGTGTACCACAGTCAAGCGCCACACCATAGACCAGAAACCGAGAAAAAAAAAATAATAATCACCAACAAACGCCAGGAGATAGAGGGTGCAGCGTCCTTGGTCGCTTTCCTTCCCGTCCTTGCGTGCTTGGGTCTGATAAAACAAGAAAACAGCTGCCAGAAGCAAAGTTGAACATGGCGTGGGTGGCCGCTCCACTCCCCCCCCCCCCCTTTCCCCCTTTGCGGACGGACATGCCTCCGTGCTGCTAGCAATCGCCTAATTTAACGCAGCGTATACCTTCTGTTTTCCAGCAAAAATGAGAAAGGAAGGCGGCACGAACAAGGGAGATGCCTACTCGTTGAACTTTCCCCAACTCAGAGGGCCGTAGTATCGACCAAAACAACCCAGCAGGTGGACGATGAGGTCTTGGCGGCCACCAACCGAGCTCAATCTGCCGCATTCTAACCACCAACAGCCATCCATTGAGTTGCTTCTAACACAGACAGACGCCCCACGAAACTCCGGAGAGCGATATTTCGTTTAGCGAAGACGACTGTTTGTTAGAAACATATATATGTACGTTTGTTTGGACGGACGGATTGTTTGTGCATGGGGAACTTGACGCTAATTGAAATGCAGGAAAGAATTGAGTTAGGGAACGACGGGGAATGGGTTAATTATTTGGAGCAGGGAGGTGGGGGGAAGGGGGTAGGTTTCTCGTTTAGGTTTAAGAGTGCTTGTTGGTTATACCTTGCCGCAGTCTAACCACAAACTGTACGTCAGTAGATGGAGTGACGTTGGTTCAGAGTAGCGTTGCATATGGAAAAGCTGGAAAACCGGGTATATTCAGGGAATTAAAAAAGTCTGGGAAATTCAGGGGAAAATCAGGGAATTTAATAAATAAATACTGAAAAGTCAGGAGGATTTCCAACATTTTCCGGAAAGTCTTTTCATCTATAAAAAATTAGCTAATTTGGATTTCAGTTTTTACTTTTAAAATCTTATATTACAGTTAATTCAAGTTTTTTTTTTTTTTTTGGGGGGGGGGGGTTCAGTTCCCATAAAGCGAAAACTCCTTAGGCCTAAGTAATGTGAGACATTGCGTGTTCAGTGCATTTCTAGTTTTGTTCTGATTATGACATTCCTACCCTTTCCCAGTACCAGTTAAGAGCAGTGCAATTTTTGATTCAGCAAATTAATACGATACAGTTATTGCAGTTTGAGTGAAGTGTGAAGAAAAAATATATTTGAGTCCTGTATACTACATCTTCCTTCGACCAAAAAAAAATTCAGGGAAAAATGCCAGTATTGGTCTGGATAACCTGGAAAAATCAGGGGAATTCCATCATGAGCCTTTGGACGCCAGTCTTCTTTGGTTACTGAAGACCATTATAATTATCCAGCAATAAAGGAAACATACAGAACAGTTTACAAAGGGTGAAGGGTAAGATGCTTTGTTGTCTAAAAAAATGAGTGATGAGACGATTCCATAAATTTGCATCCTTGGCACGTTTATTAAAAAACTGCAGGTTAATCTGATAAAATGCCCGATGCTTATTTTATGCGTGAAGGAGACGTGATTGGCTGGTGGCTGGCGTTTACCGACTTGCCATTGGTTAATTCCCGTTAGAAAATTTTGAAGGCATTTTCTAACGGCAATTAACCAATGGAAAGTCAGTAACCGGCAGCAACCAACCAATCACGTCTCCTTCACGCATAAAACGAGCATCGGGTATTTTATCAAGGACCACGCTAGTGGTCCGCCCGCCAAGTTCAATAATTGTCACACTTCATTGTAACTTCATTGTAGGAAAGTCATTATTTAACTCCTGCATTGTTGTTGCATGGGCACTAGCTTTGGTACTTAATCTGAAACCAGAGTTGAGCGTATTTCACGATGATGAGGATAAATACCTATGCGGCGAAACAGCTTGGAAATTGTTGGAAATGGTCAGTCTTTGTGCCCTGACAAGCAATAGTTGTATTTCAATCAAGTGCACAAACTGGATCGAGGTGATAAAAGTGCGTGAAGATCGTTGATTTCAGCTGACTCTCTCTGTCTACTAGATACTGACTACTGACTAATTCGCTCATATAAAATAAATTATGCGACAGATACGAATAAAATTTGGTATTTAGCACTCTTTTAACCCCAATACATGCCTCTTAAGGTTTGACGTTTGGGGAGGCATTAACTAAAAAGATTGCAAACATGCTATTTTTCTGTATGTTGGGAAAACGCCACCGGTGATCAAAATAAGCATTACTCGTTATTAGTGTTAAGGAGTAACAATGCACACGGACTGCCAGAAATAATCGGCAACACAACATTGTTGATAAAATGCACGCGCATGCATGCATGGCTTCGGGCCACTAAGCTCTTAATAATTCCGCAGTTCGCACTACTTATTGTTGATAGTTGAATGGAAATCAGCAACAAACAAAAAATTATATCTCCGTTCGTATTCAATATTTTTCGACCAAACTTGGCCACATAGTACTATAGATAAATGGGCAGTGGCAACAATAAGACGCCACACACAAAAATACAAAAGAAGTGATATCTAAAAGAAAGCCCACAAGGGTGAAAGAATACGCCAAGTTTCAACCAATCAAAGTAGTGATATCAGTACCAAATAGTTACTACATTAGTTGCCAAGCTAATCCCACCGACTATTACCTCACACGTTAAATCAAAAACTTGACCATTGCTACCAAGCTCCACCAAGCTGTCGACGCGCCATTAAGCCTCAATTCCCCCCCCCCCCCATTGCTACTATCGGTAGCAATGGTCAAGTTTTTTTTATTTAACCTTTGATCTAATACTCGGTGGATTAGCTTGGCAACTAATGTAGCAACTTGGTGGCAGCCTTTTTGGTTCTGATATCACTACTTTGATTGGCTGAAACTTGGCGGGTGCATTCACCCTTGTGGGTTTTGTTTTAGATCAGATTAAACTGTGGCTTCATCCCTCCATCTTGTTATTACGTGCTAATCATCCGGTTTCCTAGTCTACCCCCACATAACGAAAGCATGACAGAACTACACCGATCACCATCTTTAAAGATATGCGTGAAAAATGGCCGTAGTTATCATTACAAGAATAAATAATCAGAATTACCCATTAAAAACGTAATGTCTCAACAACACAAGTTCAGTCATTGTTCCTTTCAGCACTGCAGTCGTTTTAAGAATTTTTTTCACCAACCGTAAACTCGTCTTTGATTCAAGAGCGAGACATTTATGATGTCCATGGACGATTCTCTGCTTCCCCCCGCTGTCCGAATTGTTTTGTTGCACCCTCCCCGCTAATGGACTTGCGGCGCCCCCTGTCTTATGAGGCCAACCATTACATAAAAGACGGCAAAACCAAGGGAATCACCTGCAGGTATAGACCCTAGAGGCAATACGAGGCACTCCATAAAATCAGAATTCGGCCATCCGCTGTCCATTTACGGCTTTCCTCTGGTCAAGAACCACCTAATAGTTTCGGTCACTTTGTTTTACAACTTTTGGCCCCCTGCTTTTTCGTTTTAAGCGCTCATACTACATACCCTGCGGTTGAAAGCTCGTTGGACGGCTGTTTATTTGTAGCGAGTTTCTTTGTATGTCGTCGTATTTTCATTGGAAAACGAGTACCCCATCACATCATTCAGCTCCTGGGCAGTTTTAAGTTTATGTACGTGCGGTTTAGGGCGTAAAGTAAACGTCCACTACTTTATTTTAGTAATTTTTTTTTTTATTAAGACTTGCTGTAGAAAGCGTGCTAATGAAGACCGAATTATTGATGGTGGATAGTATTCTTTCGGTGAAATTAACAACATAAAACTGAAAAACTAGTGCAGCCCTAAAACGAGTACATCACATGTTAGGCTGAAAGTTTTAATCCCTCCGTGGCCGAAGTAGTCCTTAATATCAGGTTTGCATATTTCATTTTGGACTTTTGGAATCCTGAGCGGAGATCTGAACCTAGAAGTTTGATCCCAAGTCCTAGGCTCAGCCATTCAGCCACACTGAAAAGATCTATATGTGCGGCTGGAGCGCCGAAAAAAATCACAGGAAAGAAAGTCACAAAATGGTGAATACTGTAAATAATTCCATGGCCTTCGTATACTCTGGCAGTGAGTTTCTGGCAGTTCTGATTGGCGAGGTTTTAGGATGCCCGCACAGTTCTGATTGCGTACTCCCGGTGTTTCATTCTTCGTATAATCTAATAGTGAGTTTCCGGCACTGATTGGGGACATTGGGGAAGCTTTAGATGTTTTTTTTCCGTTTCCTTGCGTAGCATGCCCCGACCTCCCACAATTCTGATTGAGCACTTCCGGAGTTTCATTCTTAGCACTACATTCTGGTAGTTAGTTTGAGGCACTTCTGATAGGGGAGGATTCAAGATGTTTATCCATCCCAGCTTTCCACAATTCTCATTGCTTACTAACAGACGTGCCACTGCCAATGCAGATCTGAGATCAATGTGCGGCCCATTCTGGTATTGTGCGCTCGATCATACGAACTTTTCCTTCGCCATGCGTACAGTAAATTTCTAGGTATAGAGTTCTGCAGAACATGGCATTTTTAGACTTCTCTACAGCCGAAACGGCTGAGTAGACTATTGCAACGACTTTGAACGTCTTTTCTTCTCTGTATAAGGAAGGAACGATGCTAGGCTTGTACATAGGTTTTCTCGACGTATACCTCAACAAAATAATAACATTCGATCGTCGCATTTAAATACTACGGTTAGCTTCATTTAAAATAGTCTCGACACCGTGTTTCATGGATGAATAAGGCCTACTGTTGAACCAAATTCTGCTACTTACGAAATTACAACGCCAGGTAAATAAAACTTAGGTCTAAAAGCTGAGAATTAGGCCTCAAAAGTCAAGGAGACACGGCAACGTCAAGTCTCCAAACCGTGTCACAAAAATAAACAAGTCTACTCTCGAACCCAATTCCGCGTTAGCTGCTACTTACGAAATTAAAACGGCGGGTAAAAATTAGGCCTAAAATCAAACAGTCACACCTGAAATCTAAAACTAATCATAAAAGCTTATGGCCATTTGTCACGGGCACTATTTTTATATTACGTAATAGAGAAAACTCTTGCAGCGCGTGATAGAGTTGCACACCTCAGCATTTTCGCAAGTAGCGGAAGAGTACAGAAGACCGGTTGGGACCAGGTAATCGCTAGCCGCTTGTTTTACCTTTGATTGTTCGAATTCTATAGATGCTCTTTTCAACACTAACACCAGCTTCGCTCTTAAAGCTCTTTAAGGGATAACTACACGGGGACATGTGTGTGCATCGCCACCTCAGTGTATATGTACGCTCTCTGAACCATAAATATAGCCTATATATATACTACCCGTTTATCATACCACAATATTGTGACAGATAAGCCAAATCGTAATGGCTTAAGCGATGTTTAGTGATGTAATCATACAGTACACGAACAATCAATTCTATTACAATCAACAAGCACAAGCAATCGTCAATGGTAAATCGTTAATGACCACGAATACGTCATCCGGTAGAGTCAGAATCTAGCTCCATTATCAATAGCTGTTGGTTACGCCACATACTGTATGTGTCAGCAGTTGATCAATAATATAGCTGACATCAAAGTTCAGGACGCGATCGTATTCACCACAATGGAAGTGTGATTAAAGTTCAGTGAGAAGACAGTCCTATATGAGATGCCTTACAAATGGTACCATCTTAGCACCCCATACGATATAGTCTACTTACAGGGTTACGTCCCGTTTCGCCAAATCCCGTTTCGCCAAAAAGTAAGCAGATTAATAACTTTTGCCTCAGGGGCCAGCCCCGTTTCGCCAAATCCCATTTCGCCAAATATCGTTCACGAAATTTTAGGCACACGAAACGTTTAAAACATTTAAACACGAACGGTTATAACTTGGTAATGGTCAGACATTTATACACAAACACCCGGTTTGCAGAATCTCATTTTGCAAAATAATTTGTTTCAAATTACGTGCCTCGCTCGCGCTCCCGCGCTCGCTGCGGCTAAACACATAACATCAGAAACCATAACTAATCAATAATTACTAACAATTAGACATGCCTCTTTAACTTCTGCAATGTTAAATTTTTGAAGAATATTTTGATTCTGAGAAACGTGATTCTGCAAAACGGGAATTCCCGTTTGGAAAAGCTTAACCATCACGTGTATAACTAACTATTCTTAAAACATAACCTTGGCATTGACGTAGTGACGCCCAAGCATTCTAAACAATTATATTTATTTAAAGGACACGTTTTTCCGTCTGTATTACCAGTTTTCAAAACGCTATTAAATCAACTGGGCTTATTCTAACACTGCTTGTCTCTGTTAAATGTTTGCATTTTAAAGCCCCATTACATAGAAATTATAAGTATTAAATTTCGTGTACGTAACATTTTGTCAAATTCGTTTTGGCGAAACTGGATTTGGCGAAATGGGACTCGTCCCTGAGGGCAAAACTGTTAATCTGCTTTTTTTGTGGCGAAATGTGATTTGGCGAAACGGGATTTGGCGAAACGGGAGTTCACCACTTACAGACTAGTCTACTTATGGTCTACTACATCCTGGTCTCTAATTGCTGGCCTCTACAATACATACATAGTTGAAAGTGTTCGGACTTGCAGCCGGCCACACAAAGTCACTAATGTCGGGGAAAGGCCGATTCGACGTTCATCTTGAAAGAAGTTACACAAATTGGAGTTTCATGGTCTCGCCTCATAGACCTACATGCCGCGGTCCTAACAGGTTTTGGAGAAAAAATAGTCGGAAATAAAGAATTGTGAGCATCAAAAAATTTTTAAAAAAGGGAATTTTTTTTTAATTACAAAAGCAGCAAAAAATAAGGAAATTTAAACTACGATTTTAAGTTAAGCCAACAAGGCAACAGTTTTTAGCTGACCGTGACAAATTTTTAACCCGTTTACTGCTACATGAAATGAAAATTGGACTAAGGTGATGAACTAAATTTTTACTAAAATTCTGTTGCATTAAAATTTAAGAGTGCCCGGTTCATCTAAGGTTGTATTGTGGTTCCTATATTTTTAGTCCCTTATGAACAAGCACAATATATAAAAAAATAAAATATAAAAAATAGGGAGCCTTGAGTCCGAAAACGTGAAACAGAAGGAGAATCAATACTGTTCTCCGAAAAGTCGAAAATAAGGAACTCTACAATCCCTGCTAATGTAACCCGGAACACTGCACTGTGATTGAGGTTAGTGCTAATAACCTATCTGTCGACGCGACACAAAACCTCAATCCTCCCCCTACTCGTTAATGTTAACATACAAAAAGAGTTTTTCGTATATACATGGAACACGTAAAAATGGAACATGATTACTGCCGTGTACAATCAGACCTTTTTTGTAGGTGAAGAAGTTGTCTGCACAAATATCTGCTTTTCTGGTAATGATTTGTTTCAAATTACGTGCCTCGCTCGCGCTACCGCGCTCGCTGCGGCTAAACACATAACATCAGAAACCATAACTAATCAATAATTACTAACAATTAGGCATGCCTCTTTAACTTCTGCAATGTTAAATTTTTGAAGAATATTTTGATTCTGAGAAACGAGATTCTGCAAAACGGAAATTCATGTTTGGAAAAGCTTAACCATCACGTGTACAACTAACTATTCTTAAAACAGAACCTTGACATTGACGTAGTGACGCCCAAGCATTCTAAACAATTATATTTATTTAAAGCGCACGTTTTTCCGTCTGTATGTATGTGAGCAACTAGCATCGTCCCCGGCTTCGCCCGGGGATTTGTTTGACCCGTGTGTAGGTGGAGATGCTTCAACAGTGCCTCGCAAGGGAGAGCTTCATATGGGAAAGCTCTAGACGAATCTGGTGCACCTTGTCTGCATTCGCTCAGTACCACGTACATCATGCTTAACCCTAGGAGGAGCAAGACTGATTTTAAAGCTTAACGTGCATGCGAGCTTTGTTCAGGGGTCCTGAGAGAACACGAACAAAGTGGTCAACAAAGCGGTCAGAATACTAGTATCCAAAACCTCCAAACCAAACTGGTTCGAATGCCGCCACAGAACAATGTGACACGTGGACGTTCTCTTTTATTTATAAGACAATATACGTGAAGCGATAATTCACCTGAAAAGAACAACCATTTCGCTGAAGCTTTATGAATTTTCGTGAAATACTTTGTTGTCATTGACAGAAATCTATTTCATACGATAAAAGTTGGCAAATCCTTTGTATGTAATTGAAAATTGTAATTGTAATCGGCATTTATTTAATGACTAACTGAAATTAGTTACTGTATTAAACAGGACGGAAAGCCAATCGGCTCAGAAAGGTTTGCATCTGTATGTATTTAACCCATTTACGTTGCCTTTTGGACTTACATGTCAGACTGCCTGAACGGGGAATCGAACCCACGACATTTGAAACCAAACGCTGAGGTCCTGCCGCTTAGCTATACTGACATGGCCGTGTCAGTAGAGCTCAGTGGTAGGACCTCGGCCTATGGATTCAAAGGTCATGGTTCTATTCCCCTGTCAGGCAGTCTGACATATAAGTCCAAATGACATCGTAAATAGGTTTGCATCTGTATTTAGTTACTACATTGTTGATAACCATGATTATTTCTTTTTTGTTGCAGGTAAGATACGATTTTATCCGATGTATCGTTGAAATCCTCAGCTGATCATACTGAATGACATGTAAGTAACCAACAGTTTACCTTGCTATATGTCTTCAGCGAAACAATAGATCTTCGTATCAAGTGTGTATCTAGTTACGTAGGTGTGGATTTACGATTGTGCTAAATTCAAGACCTATGTGACAAAAGTTGCCGGCTCAACCTGACATTAATTTGAATAACGAGCTGAAAATTGTAAGAATTTCACGAAACTAATTTGTCAGTATAAAAAATACAGGTGGTGAAGGGAAGGAAGGGCTGGCAAGACACTTTATCTACTCCGTTCACTCGGCCATCAGTGAACAACCTCAGTCCTCAGATTGTTGTAGAAAACCCTACGAAAGTCAGACATTGAGAAAAACCTTTCAAGTGCAGCCAACCAAGAAGCCATTAATTTGTCCGCTCGAGTTTACTCCTATATGACCGCCACTCTCCTTTAAACAACTACCTTTTTTTCTTCCTTTAAAAGCTAAGGGCGAAACATTGCGGCAAAAACGTGTGACAAATCTACTTTGAAAACTTTGAAAACTTTGAAAACTTTAAAAATAATTCAAAAGACCCTCCAAAGAGGTACACATCACTTTTTCTAGATACTCCACAATGAAGAACCACTAGCATTATTCACCTCCAGTTACTCAGTCCTTAACTCAGTCCATTTTAAGATATTCAGATATTCTGTTCTATTTCGGGGACTATTTTACCTGCATCCTAATTCCGATTCCTGCGTTTATGCGTTGGGACTGGGTTCTCCCATTCATGTCTGGTCCATTCAGTCTTGGTTAAGGCAGAAGTATGATGAATACAGAACCAACAAAGGTAAAAGCAGTGGCTCGAGCGAGACACAGAGCTTTAATTTCAATCGGCCTTGGTTGTATGTGTCTTGATGCTGACCCATTTGGTGTATTAAGACCTCGTCTGCGGCGACAAAAAAATTGTGTAGATTAGTCACTTTAGCATAAGTTCCGACCGATGAAACGGAAAAAAGCGCAGCTTAGTTACTTTAACATAGGTTCTGATCGATAAAAGGAAAAATGAAACGTAGCTTAATCACTTTAACACAGGTTCCGATAAATAAGAAGAACTAAAAAACGTAACTTACTCACGTTATAGGTTCTGATTGATAAAAAGAATAAAAGCGCAGCTTAGTTATTTTAACATAGGTTCCGATCAATAAGAAGACATGAAAAACGTAACGTACGGTACTAACTTTATAGGTTCCGATCGATAAAAAGAATAACGTGCAGGTTACTCACTTTA
>JAHWFP010184036.1:0-19149 GCA_023313725.1 Lithobius niger | reverse complement strand
GCTAATTAATACCAGTTAAGGGGCTGTCCATATATTATGTCACACTCGGGGGGGGGGGGGGGCCAATTTATTGTGACAATTATAACACGGGGGACGGGAAGGGTGTTTCTTAAATGTGACGTCACAACCTTGCATCATATTTTGGTGTTCACATTTTTTAGCGTATTGTTGAGGGATACAGAAGTTCAGATGCAATTCTATTTATAAACACAGAAAAACTCCACGATTTAAACCCGTGTGACATTAAAAAAATAATACAATGAATTTAATTTTAAGCAAATGTACAGAACTTTGAAATAATACAAGAGGTGGGGAGAGGGTGATTGCAGAAGTGTGTCGTAATTATTAGGGGGTGTTTTGAATTTTGTGACATTTTTAACAAAGGGGTGGGTGGGCGTATTAAAATGGGCCAAAAAGGGTGACGTAATATATGGACGGCCCCCCTGTGCGTGAATTCAAACTGGTTATTTAAAAACAATTTTGGACTACACGAATATGTAAGTCAAATCATCTATGATCCGAAAGATCACGCGATCTGTGGTTAGTCCATGCAGCAAGTTGATCCGTGCTAACCCGAGTAGAATAGGTTGAATTTTTGAAGGCACCGATAGCCTACACACAATTTCCTCACAGAGCCTCGCACAATTTACGATACATACAGGATTTAAAAAAAACATAGGACCCAAGTGTCAGATATACGCAAGCAGTGCTAAATAACTAAAGTACACGTCTAAATATGTAGCTCAATACCGGTAAAAAGAGCGGACCGATCGAACCCTAGTTCCTTGATCAGATCAGCTGATCTATAGGCCTTGTTTTCAGAAAACAAACCTATAGCAGATCAGCTAATCGACTAATCTTTAGTAAAAGGTGCTCCCTCACAAGGCAAAACTCCCTGACAAGGCTCCTTGTTCACAGTGATGATGGCTTAAAAGGTTTAAAAAACATTAAGAAATGGGTTAAGCCCCATACACTATACAGCTGGGGGCAGCCGTGTTGGATTGTGACCATTCGTCACAATCCAACAAGGTTGCCCCGAGCCGTTTAGTGTATGGGGCTTAACCCATTTCTTAATGTTTTTAAACCTTTTAAGCATCATCATTGTGAACAAGGTGCAAAAATAACGGCTCTAAAAATTTTTGTGCATTCCAAGGTTGTTGTGAGTTTTGCCTTGTCAGGAGGCACCTTTTAGATTTTTTCGCCCACTCACAAATTAAGTTTGCAGTACTAACCTTCACTTGCCACCAGAGAAATTAGTGTAGGATATTACAATGAGACTCAATAATAATAACCCGTCTTACGGAAGGTGTGTGATTATAGTTGGTTCCACATTATGTTTGCAGGAAACTGACTGTACAATGACGTGTTTCCCTGCACTACGAGCGCAAAACACACGTAAATATCCCACCCGTAGACTCAACAGTAACTGTGCAGAGTCCACAAGTGTGATAGCCACATGATTTTGCACTCGTAATACAAGGGCACGTGGTGTAATACAGTCAATTTCCTGCAAACATAATGTGGAACAAATTATAGTAAATGGTGCTTCCTGTTTGTTGACGTTTGTGTTCCTGTTGCTGACCTTTTTCTTAGAAGATTTGTAGTGGTTTTAGCGGTTTGTTAGTGGTTTGTAGTTTGTACAGTGGTCTGTAAGTGGCGTCGATTTGTAGTTTCAAATGTAGTTTGTTCCCTCAGTAATTCCCTGAGTTTTTCCTGAGTAATTCCATGAGTTTACCCTGAGTAATTCCCTGAGTTTTCTCGAGTAATTCCCTGAGTTTTCCCAGAATAATTCCCTGAGTTTTCCCAGAGTAATTCCCTAAGTTTTCCCTGAGTTCCCTGAGTTTTCCCTGAGTAATTCCCCGAGTTTTCCCAGAGTAATTCCCTGAGTTTTCCCAGAGTAATTCCCTGAGTTTTCCCTGAGTTCCCTGAGTTTTCCCTGAGCAATTCCCCGAGTTTTCCCAGAGTAATTCCCTGAGTTTTCCCAGAGCAATTCCCTGAGTTTTCCAGTTTTCCCAGGTTTTCCAGCTTAGGTAGGCACCCTGACTCGTTATGAATTTACAATTTACAGCGATAGATACGGCTATGAATACATTCAACTAATCATTCTTTGTCGTACTTTCCTTGTACAACTTGCAACGGTGCAGATAGTAAAGCGTTTTTACGAATTTATTTGTTAAAAGAACATGTCCTTTAGAGCCGGTGAAAAGTTCGAAAAATCGGAAAATTTCTACGGCTGCATGGTACTAGAGCACGTGCATACACTGTGCGCACATAAGCAAATTTTGTGTATTCGAACACAAGAACCGGTAAATATCGATAGCGCACATGTACCTCTGGCGGCAGCACGCAATCAGATCTGTGGGGGGAGGAGCTCGCTTCGCACGGGAAAGGTAAACGTCAGAAAGCCTCCCCAATCAGAACTGCTGGAAACTCACTGCCGGAAAATTTATATATACATACAGTCAGAGGTTCCTTTCACGTACCCCTACGCTCCTCCCTCCCTCCTACCGCCCGATTAAAATAGAGTAGAAATTAAACCCAAAGCCAAGATTTCGACGTCAATTGCTGGTTTCAGAATTCTCGATTTCACCCCTTGGATTTTTCCTGGAAAATTGTTCCGCCCGTCGTCTATAGTTGGTTCCACGTTATGTTTGCAGGAAACCGACTTGTGACGCCACGTTTCTTTGCACTATACGAGTGCAAAAACATGTGGATGTCAGGCTTGTAGACTCTACGCAGTTACTGTTCGAGTCTTTTTTCGAGTGTTTTTTTTGCACTCATGGTGGAAGAAAACGTGGCGTCATACAGTCAGCTTCCTCCAAACGTAATGTGGAACAAACTATAGAGTGGGGCAGAAAACCCGGTTTTGGGTTCGGCTCACGTTAAGTAAAAACAAACACCGAACACGATTTCTTACTGATGTACATGGTCTACTATTGTTTCACCTATAGACTTCGTATTTCCGTAATAGCTTTAATACGAGGCCCTGGCTCATTCACACGGTCTCAATTGCAAAAGGTGCAAGTCCTAGTTAAAGGTGGCTGTTCACCGAATAACAGGTTGCAGCATCTAGATCCGTCTACCATTATTTCGCTCTTGTATAGCAATTGATTTCAACAAGCGAAGGAATGCGCAAAGAAATTTCTTTTTGCACAACAAACAGGCCACGTGCCTCCTTAATCATTGAATGTAAACTTGGTGCGTCCACGTGCACCAGGGAGCAAGCGATCAAGGTTAACGGTATATCACTGTCACTAGATGGCTCCCATCTAGCGGTTCAAAATCTCCGTTTCAAGACGGTCGACGTATAGAAAAAAGCGCCCGCGATGTCGTTACGCGTAACTTTATCGCTTGCTTTCTGGTGCACGTGGGCGCACCAACTTTCAGTACTGTGGCTCTTGAAAATTTATTTTAAAGTTAAAGGCTGAAAAATACTTTCAGCTCTTTTAGTTATTTTGATTTTCGTTGTTTCTTTGTAGCATGTTTATTTATTTTTACTGTTATTATTTTTTCTACGATGCACCTTAACTTTGCATTTATTAATAATAATTGTAATAATTGCATTTGCTAATAATAGCAACTTTGCAGTCGCTATTAAAAACAATAATTTAAAATAGTATTAAAATAGTAATAGAAAAAATAGCTAATATAGTAACTTTATATTTGCTTATAACGGTGGTAATAATTTTAGATTGCTGTTATTGTTATTTTTTGGAGCTTGATTTACCTAATCAAGCTCCTATATGCTAGCAAGCGAAGTCGGCGTGGTATGACTCTGCATCACCCAAGACATGGCCACCTACAGTAAAGGCCGTATCATCTTTACCTTTCACAATGCTCCGCTAGAAGGCGAAACAAATACCTACGCGACAAGTTTGCCAAGTGGCGTCATCGGTTGGCAGAATTTGGCACCCTCGTCGGTTAATTTGAAATTTCACCGATTGGTGCAGAGATGGCAGCACCTAGCAAACTTGCGCTGGCTTCTTTGTCAATTGTTGATTTTAGTTGCCTTTTTTGGTCTGATAGTAATGTAGGTGGCTTTTCCAAGACCGCTTTTCCTAAATAAATTGGACTGCGCATGCGCCAACTCTCACTTCAGTTGTGTTCTTTGTTGCGTCGTGTATTTGTTATCTCTAATATCAAGATGGCTGTCGGTGTCGATCCGATTCTGGACCACGAATGGACGCAACTCTGGACCACCTGGACTAACAAACTAGTGAATACTTATTATGAAACGTAAGTGGGACTACTCCGAACGTAAAAATTGTATTCGAGTGTATGCTACAATTCGCAATGTGGAATTTACGTTAGGATCAACATTTATCCCCACCGATGATTTTCCCAATATTCCGCACGCCGTTGCTCTTGAAAAATAATTTCGGCACGCTGCCGCTGCCCGCCGCCATTAATTTTTCGGCGCGCCACGCCACTAGATAGTTTTGTATTTTAATTCAAAATTTCAGTTTTAATTTTTTAACGAGTTTTTCACGATCTGAGGTACCTTAAAAACAAAAAAAAAGGTAAGAAAGAGTAAAATCCTTGCCGGGCCGGGCCGGAAGGGCACCTTATATATTTTTTTTGTAACAGTTACGATAGGCGAGTTGTTATTGTCAGTTTCGTGCAAGAATTTCATAAAGAAATACATAAACTGCTTATGCAAAAAATCGCAACATTATTATTTTCATTGACGAAAGACAAAACTCTCTATTGGATGGTTCCGATAGGCGGGTTGTTATTGTCAGTTAGGTTAGGTTAGGTAAGTTTGGGGTTTTGCATTTCATACTGAGGTAGTTAACTGGTTGGGGTTTGGCATTTCATACTGGGGCAGATAATTGGTTAGGTTATGTTAATGAGATTTAACGAGTTTCCGCAATTTGGGACCAATTTGTACTGCCTTCCGTGAAAATTAAAGGTATGGTTTTTTTCTCTTTTTTCGAATTTCGGGCCATGTGCGTAAAGGGAACATGGGAAGAAAACGGGCTGTCGTCCGATTTTTTTTAATGAACTAAGAATTACCTGCTGAGTAATGTTTTCCTCACCGTTTGGAAAACGCACCGTTTGGCCGTGGTGAAGGTCCAAAGTTAGCACCGCGCTGCGACAGAAAGCATTAAACTGGGCGAAAGTCCGGCAAGTGAAATGCCAAACCCCAACCAGTTCATTACTTCAAGTGAAATGCCGAAGCCGGTCCCTAACCTAACCGACAATAACAATACGACCAACCAACCGACCAACCGACAATAATCACGTTTTTTGTTGTTGTTGTTGTTGTTGTACAAAATCAAGCTCCATAGATCACAGTTGTGTTCTTGTTTTTGTCTACGATACACCCAAACTTTGCATTTTTTCCATAAGTTGACATTTGTAATTCTTGTGTTTTTTAGTTAATGTTTATTCTGGTAGCCAAAACGCCACCACGCGAGCAACAGCTCTTGTGGGGTGAGGGCACGTACGGAGTTTTTGTACCGTTTGCCTGGTTCAACAAACCAATATTCTACAATATACTATTCAACAGTTAAGGAGGCACGTAGCTTGCTTGTTGTGTAAAGAGAAATTTATTTGTGTGTTCCTTCGCCTGTTGAAAGTAAAGGCTAGACAGAACTAGGTATCGGCAAATGGCCATAGCTGCTACAGCTTGTTACTTGTTGGCAGTCCCCGTTAATGAGCAGTATAAATATTACCAGCGGTAATAACAGAGAGCAGATCGTTTAAACATAACTGATCCGAACAACAACCACGCCGGGTGAAGCCATGCACGACGCCAATAGAGCGAGCGACATCGGGAGGCATAATAGTTCACCTTTAAAAGCATCCCAATACATTGTCCTCGTCACAGTCACCCGTGTAGTCCTCCGTTGGTCCGTCGAAAACCTTTCGGAGGTTCGGTATTCGGTAAGTGAAACGAGGAGGGTGGCGTAGGAGGGAGTGATAGGGTGGACAATCCATCGCCCGGCACCTTTAGTCCACCCAAGCAAACGAGGGCAGCTTACAAGGTGTTTTGCGGCAAGACTAGGACCGAAAGAGGTGGTGGCAAAAGGTACCATAATTTGATGACTAGGCCTTGGGGAGGAATGTGGAAAAACCATCAAGACCCCGTTGGAGTCGCGTGTAACGAAATTACCCAAATAACTCAGGAGCGAGAATCATTGTCCCCGTAGACTCGTCAGGGCTTCTCTCCTCTGATGACTCAGGTCCACACTTGCAGGAGACGAACAGACTGGAGCTTATCGGAGGGAGACCGAATTACCAGCATTGGGATGACAAGAGGATGAGCAAGGAACAAAGGGTGTTAAGGAGGGTGGGGGGTGAAAGGGGAGACGTTGGGTGTTTCGCGGGTGTGTGTGGGGGTTGGAGGACGGAGGTTTTGTCGGGATAGTACAGAAAGGAAAGCCAGAAGAGCTGGCTGCGCACATCGTAGCCTCAGGCTGTGGGACGGTGATGGCTATAACTAGAGTGAGAGGCAGCGGAAGATGGGAAATTGTGATGAGCGGAAAATTTTATTTTTATGGGGGGATGATAATGCTGGATTTTATAAAAAGAGGAGGATATAGATGGAAAAGTGTAGGGGATACGAGGGTTATATACGTGTATTTTATTATGGGGATCAGCCTTAGGGTAAAAGGGAGGGAGGGAGAATGGGGCCATATAGGAGAGGGACATCGGGTGAAAGTGCCGGGCACTTTTGATTATTTTAGACTTTGAATTAGATTTCGAAATGGAAATAACTCGGGTATCTGCGGCACTGATTTCCGTGAAGCGCTACCGATAACAGTTTAAAACGTTCCAATTGCTTCAGGTAAAAAAGACGTAACGCTGCGGTTACGTCAAGTCTAACGTAAAGTTAGATTGGGCAATTCCTGGACGTCAGTGGCGATTGCGCTATGATACGATTTAAAACGAAAAATGTGGGATTTGTGACGATTTTCAAGTTTGGAATTATTTTTCATAATCTTTCGTCTTATTTCGACCGAGTTATTATATTATTATTATTATTATTATTATTAAGTGCTAGTAATTCCATCAGGAGTGGGAGGGGGGGGAGGGAGTGTGTGGAGACATTCTATCATTTGGGTTATGCTGCAGTCTTTGTAAGAGGGCGCAAGAAAAACTAGGAAAAGTTATTTATCTGATTATTTAACTATACTAATCAAAGTCAGGAGGAATCCTGTAACAACTTGGCGTCGTCTACACGCGAAAAGGCGTCGTCATTCCTAACGAGAAATGAACCGAATTGGGCAATACTAATTGGACTTCCGACCAGGGTAGCGTAAGAGGCTACCATGCTCCTCCAAGCAGCTATGGGAACTATTCTGGCCAATTCTAGACAATCTTTCGACCCCTACGATGATCGGAGGTTTAGCGGATCGAATCCCTGGGTTGGCTCCTCCCTTTACCAAATATTTCTTCTTCTCTCATAAAGTCTGGTAATGTTCAAAATTGAGCCGGTTCAGCCACACGAGCATTAAATTGCTTCTGCTGACTTAAGGCTCGAAAGAAATTAATTAATAAAAAAAAAAAAAATTTTGCGGAGGTATACTTTATTTCCAAGAAATGAACCTGCCTGGAAAACACGTGAGAATCTAACACTCCGCAATAAGTCCATAGTGGCCCTACTTTTGAAAGGTTTCATTCAATGATGGGCAAAAAAATAGTGACTACGTAATAGCTACGAAGCCAAGAAGTGCACAAACATATATATAAACCACTACGTTTCGAGAGTAACTTCGCCTCGTCATCAGGCCCATAAAATCCACAAGAGCTTCATCAAACACATACAGAACAACGCAAATCATGACATCCTCAGCATTGGCTGACTTCATTCAAATAAAAATCATAGACAAGCTAAAAAGACTACGATGACTTTTCATAGATAGAAAAAAGATCGAATGAGTCGACTTAGCTACGACGACATTTTACAGACGGAAAAATTGTCAAATCAATTCATCGACCATTCTAGCTCTGATGGCTTTTCACGTCACAAAGTAAAAGCCGGGAAGTCCATATTTAATGTACATTATTAACACTGGCGATAGCCAGTGTTAGTAAGGGTCGACCTAGGACCTCTGTGTTAAACTCTCAACTTTGAGAGCTTATAACTCCGTCAAAAGTAAACATCTTTAAACCAAATTTGGAATCTAGCCTTGACTAGTCAAGGCCTGTCTGCAGTCCAAAAATTGTGAAATTCGGTCTAGCCAAACCCGAGATGCAGACAGGGGCCAAATAGACAACTTCTTGTTCTGCTTGTTGTTGTTGTTGTTCTGGGGATACTTTCGTCTGTCCTCTCTACAGGTCAAACCATTTGTCCTATAAAGCTGGTTCTTAGCTCATTTTATAGGTATTGCTCTGTAGACGTGCCTTTTTCATAATGCCTTTTCTAATTGGTCAAGTGGTTCAGGGGTTACGGAGCTCTAAACCACCAGATTGATTGTTTTACATTGTTTTAAACATTGTTATTATGCAACAATAACAATTAGAAAACGCCAGCTGCAAGACATAGACTGAAGATTAAAGGATTTGTTTCTATTGTTGCCATTGGCGATAGCCAGATTAGTAAGGGTCAGCCTATGGTCTCTTGTGTTAAACTATCAGCTTTGACTGCAGCTTTGACTGCGTCAACTGCACTATTTTACAGTTTAGCTGAAATTCTAAAAGTAACACGAATTAATAAACAAAAACGGAACGTTAAATGTTTAGAGTAAGGATCTAAAAGTCAAAACCTAGAAGGGACACGGACAAGCTTTGACAGTCAGGGTCTAGGTGTAAAATTTTGTCAGTAAGTGGCTGGTAAAAATTAGACCCTTACTACCCGGTGGTCAGCAATAAATACATTTTGACGAAAAACTGGAAATCCTCCTACAATGACCCATGTGATGATCAAGTGGTAGTATGGTTATACGTTTCCTGCTTTGCTTTACGTTGAAAATTATTTTTCAATTTAGTAACATGCCAGCATATTCGTAGCAGAGAGCATTATGGTAATCCTCTATCATAAATCTACGAAATATAATAAAAAATTCTAAAGCATCAAAAGACAAAATGCCAAACTTCACAAGAAAATTGTGTTACTAAAGTTCCATAACAATATACTGAGAACAAAGAAAACCTGCTACAACCGTTCATACACACGTTCTGTCCGAAGAGACTAGAACTAATCTAACTACCGGGTAGTAAGGGTCTAATGCTTACCAGCCACTTACTGACAAAATTTTACACCTAGACCCTGACTGTCAAAGCTTGTCCGTGTCCCTTCTAGGTTTTGACTTTTAGATCCTTACTCTAAACATTTAACGTTCCGTTTTTGTTTATTAATTCTAATTCTACGTTTCAGCTCATTTCAGAGCCGTTATCAAGGTTTTCATGTAAGTCGTGGCTTATCAGCGGCCAGAAAAATCTTCAACTCAAACTAATCAAGCGACTTTCCTAGCTGTTGAGGACTTTTCGTAGCTGGAAATGCGTAAACTCGATGCGACTTATGGCGTCTTTTCGTGGCCAGAAAATCGCCAACTCACTACCCTTCTCATAGCTAGAATAGTTATCAACTTAAAGGCACATAAATCCCTCCGTTCTGGCCGCTTTACTCTGCGTCACCTACGCTAAAATATAATTCAAACGACCGCAGCGCGCATTGCTCTACGACACTAGTCATACTCATTTCGGGGCCGCTGCAACGTGACACATCGTACGACCAAGTCGCAAACTTGAGCGAAGGATTAATTATCCTTCCTCCAGGGCCGCGGCTTGCCAGCGAAGTGGCGGGAGTTATATACCGCTCGGACCGAGCCGTTTAAAACAGGCCTAATAACAATCACGCGCCACTACTGACATCTGCATCGTACCCTTAGACCAGCAAATGAAAGGTAAATCAGTTTATATAAAACTATTTCCGGTAATGTATCGAGTGAAACTGTTAAAATATACCGGAGGGAGTTATGTGCCTTTAAGGCTACTACAAATTTAACTAAGTGGCCCTCGGGAGCGCTCGCATGGATTTTTTTTTTTAACGCGTGAAATGTTTTTTATGACATTGTGTACGAAAAGAAATTCCGATCACGCATCAGCGCTTTCACCAAACATTTTCTGGAGCCGATGACCAATCAGCTCTCTGCTCCATTCATGTGGTCGCCTCTACACGAATCTAAGGGTCGTTCAGAGGCGTGTAACAGCTAAAAAACTTAGATCTAAAAGAATGACTTTTACCAAATATGCAACTGGTGCACGCTGATCGAGGCATTAAAACATAAATATGGTACTCAACAACAAAATATAAGCTACTGGTTTCGATTTTTTTTTAAAAGCCATCGCCCGCATCTGACAAATCACGAATAAAACGTAGAATAAAAACACCTCTTGCTCGCGTCAGTTTTTTTCACCACCACTCCCGAGAACCACTTAATTAATTTTTAGCGGCCTAACGGATTTTTCGTAGGAAAATCTTCAATTGACTAGACGTCATTTCCTCCATGCCTTTTGATGTGTACAGGTATCACAGAGATCCTGACATGACGTCTTTTCAAGGACACGATTTTCCACACCTCATTGAGGGGGCGGCGAACACCACACACACACACACACACACACACACCAAAAAAAACACCCCAATTGTCACAGCTGGCACTCGTAGAACAAGCATGGCAGAACAGGATCACCCCTATCCCTCCCCCGAGTTTCCGGAGCCCTTCATGTACAAGGCTAGGCGGGGTGGGGGGTTAAAGCCAGCTGGCTTTCGAACGGGGCAAAGTGAAGATCGCGGGGAAGGAAGAATGAATTATCATCCCTCAAAGGCGAGCACCTACTTCTCAGTCACCCTCGTATTTAAAACAAATATCAAAAAATTTAACGATGGGACTAGAAAGTCGGACTACCCACGATGGAACCTCCCCCCCCCCCCCCCGGGTCGACTAAATGACACGAACGCTGACGCGGATATTTTATAAGCAACCAAATTAAATTAAAGCTTTAATTAGTGCTGTTTGTTGCTGGGTCAGCTAAATAGGCTGTGAGAATAGTTTTCTTGTAACATGGTTCGTACGGGGGCATGAAATCTGGAAAAGTGCTTGAATTTGAGGGGGGGGGGGGATTTCCAGGCCTTGACTTGTAAGGCCTTGAATTCTAGGAAAAAATACAGAAAGTCTGGAAATATCCTTAAAATTGTTATTGGCTGCTTGAAATTGCCTTTTGCTTGCTTCAGTTGCACGGGGAAAAAAACCAGCCTACTTCACATGTTATGGAATACCCCCCCCCCCCCACCTTTCAAATCCTTGTTGTTTCAGGTTGTAAAGGAAGAAAATTACATGTTTGCTAAGTACAAGCCTAGGTTGAAAAAAAAAATTCCAGTCGTTTGGCTACGTTGGGTTTGTTCAGTTAAAAAAAAAATTCTGTTACACAGCGAAATTTTAACAAGAGTATTAACACCTAGACTATTAGGAAAACAGCGCGACAAACTTTAAAATGCGTTATTTTAAAATGCGGTACTGTTAAATGCGGTACCTACATGTGGCCTTGGAAAATTGAAACTGGGCCTTGACAAAGTCTGGAAAAGATCTTGAACTGACCTTGGTTGAAGAGGCGTAACGGTACAAACACACCCACACACAAAGACATCATACGTTTTGAATGATGCAGATAAATTAATGAATGGATACAGAAAAAAATAAGCCACGATTGATTTAATATCCTTTTTTTTTTGGCGATTTTTCATTTTATGGCAGAGTTAAAATGTGGAGAAAGAACTACGATTGTCAAAGTCCTAACACCCTCGCCCCCCCCCCCCCAAAAAAAAAAAAACTGACACCTCACTTTTCACCAGCTGCGTTCTCACCTTTAATATGCATTTAAGAAATATTATTAGTTTGCGCCCTGCTTTATGAATGTTCTAGTTGTGCCCGTGCGCATGCTGCGCCCCCCCCCCCGCCTCCCTCCAGGTGTTTGGTATTTGGTTTTAAATTTATCAAACCGAAGACCGAACATGTGAATGGCTCCCACATATGCCCTCTCCCCCACAATTACTTTAACCCCCAATCCCCACACTCCTGCCCCCTCCCGGATTCTCATGTGTCCCCCCCATACGCGTTTGCCCGCCTCCCGCTCCCCGAAAGCGTTGCTCCGTGACATTCTCCCTTTGGTGCAGCCCCGGTAAAGTCGATGGCGTGTGTTTGACTGAAGGCTAAAAAAAAACCTATCACTGAGAAATCCAGCGTTCAGTAAGCAAGTAATCCCATATTTAACTTAATCCTTTGAAACAATTCACTTCGGTAGCGCGCATTGCCCACCACACGCACTTGCCATGGCACCCTCTCCCGTACCCCCCGAAAACGCCGCCCCGTGACATTTTCCTTTTGGTGCAGCCCCGGAAAAGTCGCATGACTGAAGCCTAAAAAAAGTCTTGAGAAATCCAGCATTCAGTAAGCAAGTAACCCTATGTTTAAGTTAATCCAGGGAAGCAATTCACCTCGGTACCGTACATTGTTCACTTCCAGAAAGGAGTTGAATTGTTTTTAATGGGCGGCAACAATCGTTGTTTGCAACGATTGTTGCCGCCCACTTAAAACAATTCAACTCCTTTCTGGAAGTGAACATTTAGGAAATAAACGCGCCTTTCCATCGTATCAGGTTACCAATTTCGAGGCCCATTGGGGGCCTCGAAATTAGGAACCAATCGTCGTTTGGTTTAAAGTTGTCTGGTTTAGTAGACACGGGTTATTGTTGTTTTTTTTAGCTCAGACGCCGACAATGGCACAGTCCACGCGACTAAAACTTTGTTGGCCGCTTAGGTACCACAACAATACCAAAAAACGCACCCAAAAACGTTGCGGCAGGTCTGGTAAGTGGCGCCATCTCTTCGCAGACTTTGGAAAAAGTGTTATAACCCGAAATTGTAGTCCAAGGCCGTCAATAGACGGCGACATGGCAGGTTTGGTAAGTGGCGCCATCTGTTCGAAGACGTTGGGATAGTGTCCCAACCCGAATTTGAAGGCGAATCCCGTCAACAGATGGCACTACAGGGTGGGGTACTTAATTGTACGACGGAATAGCGTGGCTGGTGACTTGGCCGCCTGCTCCGTATTATATATGTAGATATCCACCTTGACTCCGTATTTTCATTAGATTGTTAGTTTTCGTTTAGTATGTCCGCTTCGGTAACATTAGTCCTACTCTTGCATAGCTAACTTAAGTTTGTTTTCTTTTATAGCATTTGCATTTTCCAGTGAAAATTACGTGCTCAAAAAAATAATCGAGTCCACATCAAAGCCTCATTACGTTCCGTTAGTGCAGGTGCATTTCTGAAATGAAGGCCGCCCCGATGCCCTCCAAAAAAAAAATTTCCCGATGTAACAAATTTAAGTGTTAATGCGTTTGTTACTATAGGGCAAAAAAAAGACTAAACTCGTGAAGATTACATTTTCCCTGAACGAGTTGATATGCATTAAAAGACTTAAAAGAGTTGCGGTTTCGTACAACGTCGGATTGTAGCCTTGATGGATTAAAAGACTGTTAAAAGAGTTACGGTTTCACAACCTTGACTGACGTATTGTAACCTTGACGTTTTAAAAGACTTTATAGAGAATTGGGGCTTCGTACAATGTCGGATTGTAACCTTGACGGATTAAAACACTTTTAAAAGATAGTTGCGGTTTCATACAACGTCGGATTGTAGCCTTGACATATTAAGACTTTTAAAAGAGAACTGCATTTTCCTACAACGTTGAATTGTGGCCTTGACGGATTAAAAGTCTTTTAAAAGATAGTTGCGGTTTCATACAACGTCGGATTGTAGCCTTGACATATTAAGACTTTTAAAAGAGAACTGCATTTTCCTACAACGTTGAATTGTAACCTTGACGGATTAAAAGTCTTTTAAAAGATAGTTGAGGTTTCATGCAACGTCAGAGTGTAGCCTTGACGGCATCCAATTCATCGATTTCTTTAGCAGACGAGTTATTTGCTATTGAACAAACCTTAAATGTACCGGGATTGCCTAATAGAACGTTTGCTTTGGATGCCAGTATGGTAGGTGAAACGGACAAAGAACCTGTCATCAAGGCGTAAGATACGTTGTACGTATCCACCCAAATGTTTTTGTATTCGCTTTTATCCCCAGCTCGACCTTAAACAAAAAGATGGGGGAAGAAACAAAACCATCAGAAATAAACCACACACACAAAAAATAATAAATTGATAAATGATGAGACGTAACAAAGCTAAATGCAACCAGCAAGTTTATAACGCGCATAAAATTCCCACTGCCCGAATTATGACACGTTATTTTAAATAAATAATACAATTCGTGCATTATTTGTGTCGCGTAGCACAGTCGAAGAGTCAAAGGGAACTTGCCATACATTATTCAAATACATACGCATAACAAGCCGTAGCGGGATATCGCTTGCTTATTTTGGACGTGGGACGTTGAAGTTTGCGCGGTCAACCCACCTACCCACACTTGCCTGCGGCGATAATGTACCATTACGTTGGGCACCGTCTCTATGTAAACGATATTTTAATTAGAGTGTCGGTTTGCGTGGTGAATCATGATTCTATTCAATGGGAAGAGTAGGCGTAGTGGGGGGAGGGAGGGGGGGGGGGGGGGGGGTGGAACGGGTGGTATTTAAAACTCAGCCAGAATGTAAATTAATGAAATATGTATTTGTTTATTACATTTTCAGTTCAGCTACTCCAGTAGAAGCCCAATTCGCCCAGCGACGAAGAGTTGTACCTTTGCCAGGTTTTCCTGAGTAAAGTGGAAAACCAAACCGGCGTGGACAATGCCCTAGCTTCCAAGCCAAAAGTACAAGAGATCGAATCGTGCCTGTCGAAGGTATGGACTTTGAAACGCGACCCCTACATCATTTGTACTGGTACCCAAGGGGTTATCCTCGATCACTACAGGAAGAATTCAACGGACACTAGAGGAAGAATAGAACAAACAGTAAAGGAAGAAAAGAACGGACACTAGAGGAATAATAAAACGAATACTATTAGGAAGAATACAACGGACATTACACGAAGAATACAAAGGAGTGAAATATTTCATCTTCCCCCGAAGAAGGCCAACAGGGCCGAAGCTCGCACCCATCGGGGGTCGGGAGACCCCCCCTCCCCCCCCACATCGTGGAGTAACTGAGAATGTCGTCGGCTGAAAATGTCATCGGGGAACAGTCGGAACACGTATTCTGTATGATGATAGAATTCGCACAAATTTGTAAAAAAAAAAAAGGTGAATATCGAGTCGGCGGTTTTGTAGGCCCACAGCTATACTACCCGATCACCTCCATGATTTAAGATCTGTCTTAGTCAGCGCAGAAACGTCAACTAAACTAAATATGTATCAAACAAACCTTGTTGAGGATTCCAGCTAAGGGCCCCCGCGCACTGGGCTGCCAGGTCGTCGCGCCAAAAAAAACATGGCGACGTGCCGCGCGGCTACGTAGTACGTCTTTCATTGTTGATTTTCCATCACGTGGTGAAAATGAACACGGAGCAAGTGTGGTCGCCTGCACGCCACCAGGGAATCCAGCGGCCGCTGCGACTGACTGGCCGCAGCGGCCAAGGGCGCAGTACTACATATGCCGCAAGAATTCTCGTTGGCCGCGGCGACCTGGTGCGTGACTTGGTCCCTTAGTACGTGGGGGGGGGGGGGTTCCTAAGTTTTCGTCGTTTGAATTCGTGAAAACTCACGAAGTGGTGTTTGCCGTTCGTGACCTTCGTGGCAGTGAACGGCTTGTCCGCCTTAAGCTTCCCCATACTTCGTGAGAGGTATGACAGGGGCGACCTTATGCTTAAAGATCAACTCCTTTCTAATTTCTTTGACTTGGACTCTTCCCCCATGTTTTATCGAAACTTAAACTTCATTCGTGGTCACAGTCTCAAGCTTCAGGGTCTGACTTCTTCTCAACTGCCGCGTTTGTTGTATTTTTACTGGTGAGCGGGTAGCACTCCCTTGGAACAGCCAGCCTGAGCATGTTGTTTCAGCTCCCTCGGTGAACAGCTTTAAGACTGGACTTGAAGCTTGGCGGGTTCGATCCGTCTTTGTTGGGAGGGGCAGGAGGGCTGAGTGCCTTTGAATCTCGGCTCGGCACCGTCTTTTTTTTATCAATTAACTTCGCGAAAAACGTGTACAGTGGCTGAATTGAAAATTGTTTTGCTACTTTAGACCATCACCGCTATGATTGAACAGGCATCTTAGTTATGAGAGAAACGTTTGGGATGTCAACACTTGGCCAGTTATCTAAAAACAAAACGGCCCAGCGCACAACGCGGAGTCAAATAAATACAGATGCAAACCTATTTACGTTGCCTTTTGGACTGCCCGAGCGGGTAATCGAAGCCGCTACTTTTGAAACGAAAGGCCGAGGTCCTAACGCTGAGCCATACTGACACGGAGTTAGTGAGGGACCCCAAAACCAAGGGATACAGCAACTGTCCATTGGTCAGAGTTCCGCCCTCGCAACCGAGAAGACGCAGATTCAAATCCAACCATTTGCGTCAGCTTATCTCCCAGGCGACCTTGTGAAAAGTGGTGGAATACAAAGTAAGAGTTACGACGGTAATACTCCTACGTCGTATGTCTAACCAACACGGGACTAAAAAAAAAAGTCACTGTTCTCACAAGAGGGCTGGGTGTGCCTTCTTGCTAGGGCTATAGCCGAAACGTCAACTAAATTTGCGTAGAACAAAAGTTTAAGCTTTCGCGCCAAGTTTTCATTATTCGAGATTGGACAATTGTTACCCATTAACTCCGTGGAAACCGACGAAAGTTATCAAAATTCAAGACTGAGTTGGCGGTTTTATTTGCTAGTAGCCCATTTCCTCTTAGCCATCGCCACCGTGATTAAAAAATGATTCTCAGTTAATGGTCCATGCTGTTAGTGCAAAAACATTTCAGTTCCGGCAACAAGCTGCATATTGTACATGGAAACTGTTCACATGTTGTGGTTTACAAATCCGCCGGAAGACACTCCCGGAAGTGACACATATAGCCGTGATGACGTCATCAAAATGGCCACCACGCGATGTACTAAATCTCTACTGTCTCTGGAACTAATCGATCAATCTTTTCGTGCGGACTATCCTTGGAAAGGTAATTTCATTTGCTAAAAGAAATGCCGGAACAATGCACGCCGTAAATCTATTAGTTTCTACGTAATTTGAAGGAAAGCACATTATGACGTCCTCAAAATGGCAACCATGCAATATACTAAATCTCGTGTATCTCCGGAACTAATTGATCAATCCTATCTTGCGACCTATCGTTGGAAAGATAATTTAATCTTCTAAAGGAAATGCCTGAACAATGTATCCCGTAAATGATTCAGTTTTTGTTTAATATGAAGGAAAAGGTAACGTGTATGTAATTATTGCCGCTTTATATATGTGGTTCTTTCGGAAACGGTAAATTATTAAAGCTGTGTCGTGTTGTTCACAGTGCGTCACTTGAGCAGTGACACTCACAGGCACATGGTAGCGTACAGGAAAGTAATTGTTTAATATGACAGCTCATACCTCTCTTAGTACACTTGCAAGTCTACAGAGGCCACGTAATTACCCCAGCAGTTGTCATCCATCCCAGAATATCAATTCAGCTGATTTTTGTTGCCTCCCCTTTAACGCCTGCCTGAATTGTCAAGTCATCACCCTGATTCTGATAACCTCATTCTGCAGATTATGATGGCCTGCGATGCTAAACTTGTGTGCGTACCTACTTTGTTTTACGTGCGATCCGCCGATGACTTTAAAATACTGTCTGTCCTTCCTGGTTTTGCAACAAAGGCTTGAACAAAGTTTTCATTCTAGCCACTACCTGTTAAGTCACAACCAATCTTTGAAATTACAGCCATTTCAACGTGCAGTTTTGTGATGGTTGATCGGCCTTAAACTGGTGTCTGTGATGAATTGATCTTCTTAAGAATACTTATCATAATGTTCATGGCACGGCGAACCATGGATGAGGAATTCACATCATATACTGGAAGCAGAATTGATGTGCATTTACCTTTCAAACCTTCATGGATGTTTTGACGGGAATGGAAGGCTACCTAGGATAACACTTTACCTTCGTGGTCAGCCTTGCTTCTGGTGGATTAGACAAGTCATTATTACCACGGGTGTATCAATGGTTTTTTTCTTCGACCATTGGTAACGGTGCACCACATGAACGTTTAGTCGTATGAGGAAGATTTGTGGAGGACTCGGGCAAGCCTATTCTTCTTTATTATTTGATTGTCCTAGGTTGAGACTGGTTGTCAAGGACGTACCTACTGGTGGGTGAAAGATGAGACATGCCTGTTACATGGAATGAGTTCGCCGATGTACTGAAGGCTGTGTTATGTTCTATATTATCAATTGCGTGCAGCACAAGTGAATACATTATAGATAAAAAAAAATATAAAAAACGCAGAATAAAGCCAACTTAAATTACACATATAAAGTGGCAACAATTATGGGTAGATTTTGTTTTTCTTCAAATTAAACAAAAGAGAATTACGGAATACATTGTCCTTGCAGTTCTTTTGGCAAATTAAATTATATTTCCAACAACAAGAGTGATATATTCGTTCCGGAGATACCGCATATTCGTATATCGCATGGTAGCCATTTTTATGACGTTATAATATGTTTTTCTGTATATTAAACAAAAGATAATATATATACAGCAAACAATTCTCTGGCAATTCTTTTAACAACTTAAATTATCTTTCCAACGATAGGTTACACCATAAGATTGATCTATTAGTTCCAGAGATACACGAGATTTAGTATATCGCATGGTGGCAATTTTGAGGACGTCATAATACGTTTTCCTTCAAATTACGCAGAAACTAATAAATTTACGGCATACATTGTTCAGGTATTTATTTTAGCAAATTAAATTATCTTTCCAACAATAGGTCGCACGTTAGGATTGATCGAATAGTTCCGGAGATAATAGAGATTTAGTACATCACATTGTGGCCATTTTGATGACGTCATCACGGATTACGTCGTCACTTCCGGGAGTGTCTCCCGGTGGATTTGGAAACTACAATGTGTGTACAGCTTCCATGTGCAATATGCAGCTTGTTGCCGGAACTGAAATGTTTTGGCACTTTTTGTCGCTTACAGCACGTACTATAATTCAGAAGCGTCATCTAAATCTTCGCCGTTGGAAAAGTAAGC
>JAHWFP010184035.1:0-20264 GCA_023313725.1 Lithobius niger | reverse complement strand
GGACACTGCAGTATTCGGTCAATTACTGTGGCCAAACATGAATTTTGTTGCTCAGAGAACTACACCTGGCAAAGCCAAGCTACAATGCTGAATGTCAGTTCGTAATAAGTAATAATAAAGAAAGTAAATAAGGCCATTACCATTTGTGTCTTGTGTAGAAAGTAATCAAAAACATAACAAATAACGCAAATCAAACTGGAAACTGCCAACACTGCCAAACACTAACACGGAACTCTTACCTTTACTGGAACTATATTTTCAGTAATTCAATAAGCTCAGTATGGCTCACTCTTTGTACCAGGTTTGAAGGGCTTAGGAACGGTAAAAAAAGGTAATAGTCTAATAAACTGGCCTTTTAACTGCCAAGGGTTCTCGCACTAAGAAATAGCCAGTATCTTTCAAATGACACAATCAACGAGAGCTCAAGCACAATTCTGGGACCCTTCTCTTCCCGAATGCAAGGGTGGACTGGGTCCAGAGGTCAGTTAATGAATTTTAACGAGAGTTGCAGCTTGTCAATTAAGCATCCCAACTTTTAAGATAGGGAAGTTATCGACAAGCATAGCAATAAGGATGCATCATCAATAACTTTCTGGGAGGTAAAAGGTTTCAAGTGAAGCCAGGAAAAGAAAGACGGGTCTACTGCTGGTTAATTTTCATACACCCGGTAGTACTCAAATGATTGACTCATGGATGGACAATAGGTCAATAGTCCGACAGGAAACATGTCCTAGCGTTATATTTGCCTAGACGATCTTCAGCGGTGCGTCTCTTCCATGGCCTATAGCAGTTGCCAGACAAGGCGGTGGTAACATTCAGGCCTTCGAAATGCTTGTAGGGCTTGGAATTAACGTGAACGTAGTTAAACAGCCTAACTAATCTATGCACGTCCACACTCCACGAAATAAATTAAACGAAGACATGGGTCATGTGCACGATTCAAACAATAACTCCTGATCACGAACCACTCCCCCCTCTCTTGTCCAGGCTTGGAAATATGAGGGGGGGTTGACCACTTCTTAATGGTCGTTCTGCATCACTTCTGACAGATGTGACTTGCTGTGTTTAGCTTGCCTTCTCCTTACAAGGATGCTTCTTGCAACTGCTTGACCTTCTCGTCGAAGCATTGTCCTGTTCAGTCATCTGTATTTTGTCTTCAGCAGACACTGCCAATCAACTCTCCATGAATGCGTAATGGTCTACACAAACTGTCTGGTACTGTCTGGTTACTCCTTTTGCCAAACGTAATGTGGATCGGCACTGCAGAATCACATCCTCCATGACTTCTCTCTGCACTATCTGTTTAGCTCGCTCTATCGTATGTTGATGGTGGCAGAGACGCTACAGATCCTGCAGCGTTTCCTTCCGGCTTGTCATCTGCTAAAGATAGTGCACGCATGACGGGTTCCGTCTGGCCCACCAGTGTACCCAGTCCTTGAGCAATCACTTCTGGTGTTGCTAACAGCTTCGCAGTGATCGACTAAGGTCCATTGTAATGTTAAAACTGTGTCTGTTACCCTTGGGTAAGAATTCCTTTTTGTCTCCTTCGGCAACGTAATCCAGATCTTAGATTTGGCTTTACTTCCAGCTAGTATTCTGCACCCTCAATGAAGTGCAGGTCTTCTCCCCTACACATGCATAGGCAAACATCCCCCCCCCCACTAATATATATATATGCAGTTTTTTTCCCATCAGGGTTCGGTTCAGCATCTCTTCCACACCGTTCTCTTAATGTATTTAAAGGTGTAGGCCTATCTCATAAGCAATACGCCCTGGTTTTCAAGATATGGCGCGAATCTTGAGCTACAGAACTCTCCGTCATGTCCGTAGTGGCTTTATTTTACGCCCTGTTATCTCCACAGCGCTCTACCACGTACGAAATGTTTGAAAGACCACTTCCTCGTGTCGAAGCAGAAAAATCCACGCCCTCTTCGCGCAGTCGTCAATGGGCCTGACAAAATGTTGTTCACTCTCATACGTGGAAAACTAGCATGGGCCCACAGACTTCGGAACTTTTCAACACAAGCTTCTTGTTTCATCATGTATTTGCTCCGCTTAAATGGCCATCCTGTGAATCTTCCCAATTGGCATGTTTCGCATGGGAATTCAGGATGGCAAATTATGGCAAACTATCGCATATTATAGTAGGCCCTCAACTAATCCTGCTTTTGTATCTTCTTGATAAGCTGATGTGGGATGTGGAATGTGTGGTTTCTCTACTATAGCCTACTTAGACTTTTTTATCGCCTCTTCTTCACGTTTCCTTAGACTGAGATACTTTAGCAATTCTTACTGAATGTTTCCCTTGACTAGCAATTCGTACTGAATGTTTCATTTATATCCTTCAGCTTCGTCCTGTGTTACAACTTCATTTATACCAATGGGTACAGTTATAATTGTGTTTCCATTGCTATGTTTTACTACGCATCAGTCATCGGAAAAATATATGCAGCATTTCCCCTTTCGTAAAACGCCTACGGATACAACATTCGTCCCATAGTGGGTACATGGTATACCACATACCTCTGGGAGCTCTATCCTTCCTTCGATCTTTACAAGGACTGCAGTTTATTGTCTGCAGTCAGGATGTACCTGTCTTCTGACGTATAACTGTCAAAGTCACGTCTATAATCTATCATCAATACCGAAACACTGGAGTACATAAGCCATTCTGTAAAAGAGCCATGCTCCAAAACACGATTGGAGAAGCAGCCCACCTCCAAACATAAAAGAACTGGGAAACACACAAAGAAGATAAAACTCGACGCTGCAAACTTTCATTTTCTTAGCGCCGACTTAGTCGTATCCCCAACACCGAACACTCTTTTCTTCATAACTTCTGAACCAGTCCACTTTTTCAAGATCTGTTTGGGCCAGATTTTAGCCCTCAATAACCCGGAAGTTTTTGCGGAAATAGAACTCTAAAATTCGACTCCAAGAAAATTCTGATCCACTTTTCGCCCAACCAGAAGTGGCCTCCATTAACCCAAAAACGGTGACAACTCCCGTTTTCAATTGTAAAAATGTAAAAACCCGTTTTCTTTGGCATAAAGCCTTTTTTTAGATCAAGTGTATGAGCTAGTAAAAGGGTGACTACTAATGCCCAGGCCCTTTACAACAGTGTTTATTTTATTGACACATGCTAATTTTATTCTCAAACATGTAAGTTTGACTCGAGTCTTATAATCTGAACTTCGGAGTTTAATTCGTCATCCACAATTTATCACTTAAGATCCAAATGTTTAATGACTGTTTGCCGTATTCCTCCTTCAATAAAAAGAATTAGCCTATCTGCTTCAACGATAGCTTGAAAATTAAAATTAAATGTGTTTTAGCATCAGCTTTCAACTCAAATGTACAATTACCGTATTTTTGCTATTTTTTTCATTTAACCTTTTTAATCAGTGCTACCTCTTAGTCCCGAGCATATTTACTTGTACTCAAGCAGAAATTTTATTATTTATATCTGAAAACCCTGACAGTGACTTTCCAATGCAAAATAATCGCTTTATTCCTTTTATTAACCAGCATTTGTACATACTGAGCCGACTCAACAAAATGTCATTAGCCTTGGATCCTTCAAACTGCTCGGTGAGTAGCTCTACCCACTGTCTATTGTTCTCCTGGCCCACAGCAAATCACGCAGGCCTAACTCCCTTGTGAGCCAGCGCTTTGGGCCAGTGGAGCCTACCTCTGCTATAAAGCTACTGGTCATTGAAAGATCGTTGCATAGCTCAGACGAACGCCAACTGTCACTACATCGATCAGGAGGTGCAGATGTCACTTCTGCACGTTGCCATGCCGGTCCTGAAAGGTAGCACAGTAAAACCTCGATTATCCAAATTGGGACCAAGGATAGTTTGGATAATTGAATATTCGGACAATCCGATTAATGTTAATAAACCAGCCGTACCGCATGCAAGGGAAAAATTAAGGGCAAAACCTGTATTGTTTACCTAAATAACCTTTATCCATATTTTCAAGATTGCCAATCAGTGAAGGAATTGAGTGCGATTAAACTATTTTGCTAATAATAGTAAAACACAGTATTAAACTAAAATGGTACTGTACCGCAAATAAAAAAATAAAAAAAATCCTTTGAATGATCAACGTCGATTTGGTATAAATCATTCTATGCAGGCAGTAAATCTTGTGGTATGCCTAATCTATAATATAAATTTATACCTTGTTTTTGTTTATGTCGTCAAACTAACGTAACATAACCCAAGATGGTATTATACTGTAAATCTTTGGCATAGAGCTCTGACATGAAATTAACACACGCCGTTACCGGCGCAGATACAGGATGTAGATTTTGTACGGTGCACCAACACACCCATCTGCCCCGCTTGCTCCGTAGATCTTTTTAGTGGACAAAGCAACATCAGCCTCCAGAATAGTTTTTGATAAGTCTGACAAAACCACCACTTCTGGCGGCGCCGACTGGCGCCTGGGTGATTTCCAACCAAATACTGGGAGAATTTTTCCCGAAGTAGGCGGGTTTAAACCAGCGAACACAATCCCGCAAAAACACAATCCCGCAAAAACAAAAACTCTCGGTTCCCGTCGCCCTGGCAACGGCGGGCCCGCCTCTCTCCACTCTCGTGGCCTCTTCATTACCAATCGAAACACGCCTCCACGGCTGGTTTGTACAGCCTCGGCCGGGGGCAAATGTCCGTCGTGGCAGAAAGCTAGGGGTCAGACAAAATGGAAAAACCATATTCGAATATTCGCAAAAAAAATATTCGAATCTTCGTTCAAAATTTTCCAGTTTTTAATTAAATACCCAAGTTTTAATTTAGCCTATTGGCAGTACAAAGCATACGTAATATAACAAGTAAGGCTGTACCGAACCGAACATGGCCGAACAGAGGGTGTTCGGTTCGGTTCGGTGTTCGGTCTTTCAAACGCAAAATACCAAACCGAACATATTTCCACTTCTAATCGACGGATTTTGATGTTTGAATACACCATTTTGAAGGTTTTTCGCCAGCTTTCTGTTGGTCCAAACCACAAGTTCCTAGCTCTAACGGTTTAGACGTTATAAGGGAAAACGTAAAAAGAGTGAAGATTTTTTTATGTTTAAACAGGAGTTACAACATCTATGGACTTACAAGTCTATGTGAAAATACCTCCATTTTTTAGAAACTTGTGCTTTGATGAATCTTTGTGAACTGGGTACTTTTACATTTTAATTTAAGATTGGTTTGGTACATTTTTGTTCGGTTCGGATGTGTTCGGTGTTCGGCTTATTTAAGATTTATTCGGTTTGGTTCGGTTCGGCTGAAAAATTCTCGTTTGGTACAGCCTTAATAACAAGTAATTTAATCTACTAGGCAAGACAACCTGGAAGGCATAAAGGTCATTCCACATGAAATCAACACAGCCATATTTTTTACTGTCACCAAAACTGATGAAATTTGGCATGCTCATTGGACGTCTTAAGAAATAATTTTCCCAGTAGGTTTTAGGTGTGGAACTTAATTATTTTAGGAGTTACAGGTCTTTAAAATTTTAAGTTTTACACAAATTTTCAAGTGCAGCGGTAGATTGAAAGCGCCATAACTTCTGTCCTAATTTACCTAGAGAGCTCAGTTTGGTGTCATTTTAAAGCTCTTTTAAAGCTATTTCAGCTGATATGCAACACTTTGTGTTATGGCGCGTACAAGTAGAAGATCATCAATTGTAATCTTTGACATTGTGTAAAAAATAAAAGGATAAATTTACAATTTTAAAATTTTTTTTGTTATGTGCCCCAATGTCTTCTAATGACCCAAAAAAAAAGTTTCTAGTTGGGACGGCAACATGTAGGTTAGGTTAAATTTATTTCACAAGCCGGCGCGCCACCAATTACACTAAATCGACAAACATTTTCAGGTTAACAGAACAATGTACAGGGGATACAAGTGTTGCAATTTAGCTAAATTATTCCATTAACTATTTCTGTCTGGAGATGATTGTGCACCCTTTTTTACGGCACAGCACCTGAATTTAAGAAAGGAAATGTTTAATTTGGCTGTTTCTACTTCACTTTCATGGTTCCAACACGTTAAGTGCGTCCTGTGGCTGTACTCGGATCAACTAGATTTAAAACAGTTTCAGCACTAATTTTAGAATATGTTTACATGGCCAGTAAGTAAAATATGTATTTGGTCTTGCTGGATGAAGGAAACTAACTGACTTCTTCATCGTCTGTCAGAACAAATGCTAACCACCACTCACAGTCATACAGACAAGTAAGAAATCAACGAACTTGGTGTAATTCCAGCATATTTTCTTCACTACTCACAACCACAACCTTGGTCTTGGAAGAATTACAAAATTTTCTGGTACTGACCTTAATAGTTGGTAGCCTACTGGGGTAATGCAATGCAATATCAGAGTTTCTGGAATTGTTCGAGTATGAGCAAACCTCTCTGCCAGAAAGCTGTTCTTTGTGAATATACTCCTCCATAGTGCTATACAGCAGGGATGGGCGATAATGAAATTTTGACTACGCGATTATTGCAGCACCTTGATATGCGATATTTGCAAGGATTGCTATATTTCTCAACGTGTAGGCCTAGCTGTCTTAATTTGATCAATTGGTCATAACAGTTCTATTCCTACAGTAAGCCTACTTATTATACACGTTTACGTTTAGGCTTAAATGCACATACATAATAGGCTAGGCCTAGTTAGTGTCATGTTAATATGAAATTATGAAAAAAATGGATTCTTATTTATTCAAAATAATTAAGTATATTCAAGTGTTTTAAGTATTTGAAATACCATACAAGTCATACTCGCCAGATAAGCCATACCCACAAAACAGGACATTACCTAAAAAAAACAGTGTACGCAATCCGAACATTTTCTGCACAGTTAAGGGACTTGTTAAGATGTGAAAATTTTGATATTAATCAACAGACAAGCACTTTTATGTTGTAACATCAGACCTCTTAAAATCAGCAGCGAGTAGCAATTTTTCTTATCCATTTGGAGGCCATGTTTGTTGAAAAATGTAGATTAGATGGTTTATTAGAAATAACTTTATAACGGTTGCAACTAGGGACTTTTGGTTTGCACCACTGGAAAGCTGACGAAAATACGGTTAAAATGGTGTATTTGAACGTCAAAATTGTTCAATATTTAGCGAAATTGCCGACAATGATGGGAAACGGCAGAAATGAGCTCAAAGCTGCGAAGATCGCGAAACACGAAAATCATTGCGATAACACTATCACGTGTGTAGTCTATCACGATAATATCGAAATATCGCAATATCGCCTATCCCTACTATATGGGAATATACTCCTCCATAGTGCTATACTGGAAATTAACTGATGGTACATCCTCCTCTACTGCCCACTGATAACAGTTGTCCTGGTGTCATGATTTGTTGGTTAAGGTCTTTGGAGACTTGCTCTTGCTGCTTTAAAGCAGTACCGCCTACACCATCACAAGTTCCTACATATTCCATGGGAGTTAGCGGAAAAGTTCTACTCTGCCTCACATCAAAATCCTATTTATGGCGACATACATCGACAAAGTTTCTTCTGTTTTTTATAATTTGCAGTTCCACCGGAATTATAGTTTATCTCGGATACATTTGCAAAGTTGTTCTTAAGAAAAGCGATAAAGTAACACTAGTATAAATGCATAGCAACTGTGTGATGATGTGAACAATCAGATATTACCATAAAACAAAAGAAAGTTTGTCAGCGACAACGTATGTCACCATAAATTGGATTTTGATGTAGAGGCAGAGCAGCACTTTTCCGCCAACTATGAAAAAGGAGCTTGTGAATGGTGTAGGCCGTACAGTTTTAAAGCAGCAAGAGCAAATTTTCAAAGACCTTATAACCAACGAATCACGACACTAAAGCAGATGTATCAGTGGGTAGTACAGAATATCCCATCAGTTAACTTTCAGTATAGCCCTATGGAGGAGTATATTCACGAGGAACAACTTCTTGCAGAAAGGTTTGCTTACACTCGAATAATCCAGGAACTCAAATCGTATAGCATTACCCCAGTTATCGACTAATGAGGTGACGTACCAGAAGGATTTGGAATTCTTCTGAGACCAAGATGGTGATTACGTGTACTTCGTAGTCAAAAAAATTTGCTGAAATTAACCAAATTCGTGGATTTGTCGCCTGTGTGTACAACGGTTGTGGTTGGCATGTGTTCTGATAAGACAATGAAGAAGTCATAGTTAGTTTCCTTCATCCAGCGGGACCAAATCCATCTTTTGTTTATCCACCATGCAAATATATTCTGAACATAAGTGCTCAAACTTATAACTAGTAGATCGGAGTAAAGCCACATGACGTGTTTACGCGTGTTAAGTACCAACAAAGGTGAAGTAGCAACGGTCAAATTATACCACTTTCTTAAATTCAGATACTGCACCATAAACTTAATAAAAAAAAAAACAATTGAGTTTGCACACAGTACTAGTAATTAACGGAATAATTAGTGAAACTTCGACACTTGTGTACCCTAGATTGTACTGTTAACTTGAAAAATTTGAGCGTTGATTTAGTGTAATTTGGTGGCACGCCTGCTTATAAAATAAATTGCACCTACCCTACATATTGCTGTCCCAACTTGAAACTTTTTGGGTCATTAGAAGACATATTGGGAGACGGTACAAAATTTCAAAAATTTAAATTTATCCTTTTATTTTTTACACAACGTCGCTCCAATAATCCAATCGAACAGCCGAAGCCTCGCCATCCTTTGGCACCCTGAAAGGCGTTGTCTGGTCCGTGAAATCCAACAATATTTGCGAGATCACCGCCCACAAAGAAACACACTAGACTACCTCTCGTGCCAATGGCAAAAGTAACAGTGGAAAAACACTTGGGAGACGAGGAAGATGGAGACCGGAAGTGAGGCAGTTAGCCGCGAAGTTTTGAATAAATTAGGTTAGAATTTATGTAAATGGGGGTTAAAAGATGCCGTAAGCAAAGGACATCCCAAATATCTAACACAGCAAGGAGGATTTCTATGAAGGTACAGGGCGTACATCATAGACAGTTGAAGGCCGCCGTCGACCAATTTCTATCAAATTTCTGCCGTTTTGTCAATTTTTGACCGATTTTGACCTTCCAATACACCATTTTAATCGTATCGAAGAGACTTTTCCATTGGTGGAATAGCCAGACCAATAGAATAAAGCACTGAGAAGTTGTTCAATAAAAACCATTAAACGTGTGGGTAACCATATGACAAAAAACAGATTAGCTGCACACAATTTCTTTTTCGTACAATTGGCGTACCAGACAGTTGCAGAAGTTCTGCTTCTGGGCTAAGTGGTTAATGCTAGATTGAATCCAGAGCGTGTACATGATCAATTGCATTATGCAGAAGTTAGTTTAGAAAATAGCTATATTTGTTTTAAGCCCCCAGACAAATTCAGACAAATTAATTTTACGGGCCCATGGCGTTTTATACACAAATTGCGGTATATCCAGACCCGGCTGATCCTTAGTCAAAACCCCAGGTAGTCCTTCAGAACTAATTAAGGAAAATATGGAAATAATAAGTTTTACTTTGAACACACACTTGTTACCTGTCCATTTCATCAGTAATTTATAACTAAAGCATGAAACACACCTCATACTGAAAATTTACTTTGTAGATTGAAGCGATCATTGTTAGCTTGGTTCGATATCAGCGGATTCATTGTTCTATCAGTTCGATATCAATTTAGTAAAAAACAAATGAGGTACAGATCTGCACCAGAAATTATATCGAAGCAGCCTAGGTACTTACCATTCAATAAACTCGACCTACTAATTGACTAAGAGAATATGACTACACTATTTTTTTATACCTCCTAATCCTAATGGAACAACATCCTTTGCTGGAGTGGAAGACGCTTCCTCGTTTTCTTCTGGCAGACTGGTATTATACACATTTGAAGTCCGGAAATCGTGGGCCTCTGGGTCCAGTTTCACTTTATGTTCCGGGCTACTGTTTACCGCACCACTTTTTTTTAGAAGACTCGCCCATGAACGGGGAGGTGTACTTTGGTGCGATGATGGTGGCGAAGCACTAACACAAACTTCAGGCTCGGGTACAACAGGGGGCAGATGTTCCTGTTTAATTAAGAGCGGTTGCAGTTCTTGGTTAACTAAATGCGTTTCCTTCGGCACTTTCACTGGGAGGTTTGCCTGAACAGGATCCTCTACAGGCAACACATCAACCGGGTTGGGTTCAGGTTCAAATAGTTTGCCACTGTCATTTTCGTGGTCCTGCTCAACAATTAACGTAGCTTGTCCACCATCGTCCTCGTTAACCACATCCTGCAATGGTTCATCCCCACCATCGTAGTCTTCTTCAGGACTGGCAAAGTCTAATGCAATAGAATCCTCAGTATTTTCGCAACTCTCACCATCTTCAAAGTCACCAAAGTTAACAGTATCCTTCGCAGTCACAATAACAGGAGCACATTTAATCTGGTCCTGGGGGGGTGCATAACCGATATCAGTAGGCACTTGGGACTGTGCTGGCTTATGCCCATACACCGGAGCGTGAACAGTCTGCTCATGCCGCTGATCCTGCAGCTGCATTTCTGACGGTGACAACATGCTCACAGGATGCATTTGCATCGGTGGTGACTGCATGGCTTGCTCACTAGCCATAATCATTGCGCCTGGAGGACTAGCATAGTTTTGATACGTGTACATGTTAGGAGGCATTATGTATGGATGATGCCCATAAACCATAGTCGGTGACGCGGTGTACAGCTGAGGCATACTGTACGGATGATGAGGTGGGGGCATGGCGGTCCACGCCATTGGACCCATTGACTGAGTAATGGTCTGTGGCACCGTGTTAGTCATACTGACTGCCGATGTCAGCGGACATGGGTTCATATGGGGTTGCTGTTGCAGATGGTGCGGGTGTATTACGGTTGGATGCTTTTCATCAAGATGTCCACCCATGTCGACAATACCACCCCTCTGGTGGTGGCCTTTATCAAAGTATTCCGGATTCCGCTTCTTCTTCATACGGCGTTTGTCCGGTCCCTCTCCACGCTCGTGATAGATGTGAGTTGGCTTCACACACTGGTGCAGCGGATACATTTCCTGGTTGGGAAGCATTGGAGGTTGCGTTGCAATCTCTGCCACCGGCATCATTGGAATAGACGCGTGGATTGGTGGTGGCGGAACCGCACAAGTGGGTGGCAAGCACATCACCTGCGGAAGGGGTGGCGTTAATGCATCATGCCCCTGGACCAGTGGACCCCCTTGGTATACATCACTGACGCTTGTCATCGGTGGAAGAGGTGGTGGGCCAACATACTCCTGAGGGTCATTCACGAACCCTTCGTCTTCTGAAACATAATAGCAAATGTAAGAAAATGCACAGTAGGTAAAAGCAAAGCAGCCATCTATACCCTCCAGTTACCAACACAAAATTTTCTTTTTTTTCATGGGTATTTCACATGCTAGCCATATACTCTTATTACAGTTCCTTTAGATGTTAGTCACGATTTCTGTTAATATATATTTTGCAGGATTCCTGTTCAAATTGTAAAACCAATAGGCTTTAGACAATGCTGAGCTAAAGGACTTAAATGTCAATACCACATTTTCACGTTATCATTGAAAGAGTTAGCAATGTAATGATTTGACAGTACTTTAAGTTGCTACAGACGCAGTATTCGAGGCTAAAACTTAAAATCAGAATTAACTAAAGTTTGAAATATATTGGTGCACATGCTTCTAGCTTGCTTTAATTCCAGTTGCCACAACAATTGGTAGCTCTAGTGGCAAACATGGTTTTGAGAACGACTAGTAACAATTTTGTTAATCATTACAGACGGAAAGACAAAGGCTCAACAAGAGTTAAATAAATACACATGCAAACCTATTTATGTTGCCTTTTGGACTTATATCCAACCGATATAGGCTACTTTTAACTTTTCTTGCCAATGTCTACATAATGGCTACTGAATGGGGAAAAAAATGTTAAGTAAAAAAATGAAATGAGAACTTTGCGAGGGATACACCGGGGAAGGAAAACAAGCACAGCCCAGCAGTCAGTGTCGCCAACTAAAAAGCAAGTGAACACCGGTACGAATCTCATGACCGACCTTGAACCCACTTGAATGTCAATCCAGCAGCAGTCGTCACTTGGCCTCTCCGATAACAGAACTCGTTAATACAGTAAATGCACAAAGTTGAAGTAGCACTGCCAATCACTAAAAACCTTATTTATTGCATTTGAAACTCACATTACTGAGGCAAATCAGCGTACCATAAATAGCCTACGAAAATGCCCAACGGTTGCTAAATTAATTCGATAAAAAAAGTAGGGGGAGGAATAGCCGTAAAAGATAATTTATTTTTCGAACGATAGCATAATCGCAGACTTTTAGACGATTTAGTAGCAAACACGCTAAGTAAACAATCTAAAGTTGATTTTGTTATATGTATGGCACGTTTGGTTACTTTTTCTGCCAAAAAAACATTTTCTAAGGGGATAAAACGTTTATTAGGCCGGGAAAAAAAATAAGTTTGGTTCTCGGGCATTTCGAAGGTCGAAAAAGGACCAGGCCACCCGGCTTTTTATTTTATTATTTATTTTCAAAATGCTATGAAAAATGCTCCACATTTTTCTTTAACCTTTTAAGCAGTATGAATGTATATATACGTCCAAAAAAATCATCCCAAACACTGTAACGACGTATATATACGTCGAAGCTTTGAAGGTAAACTATGGGTCGAAAAAAAGCAATTTTCCGCCAAAATATCGAAATGCGAAACGCTGAAATTCCTGACATGATGTGTGTGCATCGATTTCTGTAAAAAAAAAACCGTAGTTACCAATATCTACAATTTTATTAAAAGCACTTTAGTTGAGTGTAGACTCACTAAAAACTGCAAAAATGCCTTTCTCATTCTTTTTTCCTAAGTTAAAAAGCAGAAAATTGGTCATTTTTTATCAGTGGTAGCGGTCGAATTATTTGACTGGGCGCTGTCATCTTGTATTAGTTGGAAAGCTGGAATTCCCCTGAATCTAGGCCTCTCAACATATGTTCTCGATGGCCATTTGGCAGTGCCAATCAGGCGTATTGTAGTAGGCCGTTTCTGGCCGTTTCAGGCTAACTTTCCAAAGCATTTGAAAATCGCGTTCCATTATTGGCTGGTTGGCACCACGTGACCGATTTTGCGTGCTCTCATTGGCTGATGCGCGATTTCAACAGGGCCGCCGCCGATCGCTTCTGATTTCACGTGAGCGCTTGACAAGCGTTTTAGTTCGTCATTGCAAATCACAAGAAAGATGCTGTTTAACAGCATTAAAAAATTAAATCAGCAGTCACGTGGGAGCAACGATTTTTAGCCTAACTAACGCCGACTTTCGGACGCGTTTTTGTCAACACGGAGATTTTCGATTTTCATTACCGCCCGTAATTAAAAAAAACAACAGTTCTCCGAAACTATTAAAGCCATTTGTCCGTTTTTTTACGTGCATTTTAATGAATATCTGTTGCGTGCGTGTGTTTGAAATAATTGTGTCCAATAATTTTTGCAAGAATAAATATTTCGTTAGTGCCTCACTCCACGGGTAACGACGTAAAGACGAATGAAATAAAAAGCGATTGACCCGCATGATTTTTGGGGACCCGCCCGCGCCCGAGAACCGAACAATTTTTTTTTCCCGGCCTTATAAATAAAGGGGGACATTTTTGTCATGTTATTAAGGCTAGGCAATGTAATCAAGATAGACATTTCCTTAAATGTATGAAGCTTTATCCAATCTCTAGCAGAAACATTATAATTTAAAAGGGGGGGGGGGGGGGGACAGAGAAAGGGGCTGTAACTAGGTTATTTCACAAGCTCTGACCTTAAAGCATTTTAGGAGGGTGGGCCGTAGCTTTACCAGATCTGTTAATAGGAGATTTGTAGTATTTGCCATATTAAGTCGTGTGTCTTTTCATTAAAACAGCAATTGTTGCGGCCGACCGATATTTTTGACTACAACGATTGCCAGTAGAGAACTAACAATGTTAACGGCATCTGGATACAAAGTCTAAACCATACAGTGAAATAAATTTTCAAGACCTGAATAAAGCCTAACAAAGTTGGGAAAAAAAATGGTTCTTAAGGGACCACCACACCATCTAAAAAGTAATGCACAGATATTTTTTGCAGGACTTCTGAGAAACTTTGCAAACGTGTCAGTTTTCTTAATTTCAACCAATTTTGATGTTTTAATCGTCTCGTTGAGATCTTTTCATTGGCCTTACAGGAAGAAAGTTGCTGGTGAATGGCCAACCATGAAAATCAATAAGTTGTAAGTGCTTAGAGACATCTTCCTCAAATGTAGTCGCGCTCGGTTTTCCTACTTCCAAATATTTAACACTTTCGGGTACAAATCCATGTTTATCGATCGCTGCGTAAACGAAAACAGCCAAATCACGGCCGCCGTAAATTATTGTACAAAAATATACTAGGGACCAGCGTATTAGATTTTCATAATTAAAAAAAAATTTGTAAAGTCCGACAACGTAAATGCGCGTAACGAAAATATTTAACTTGCAGTACCCACCTTGAAATGATAACATCCACTGGTTAGTCTTTCATTACAGCATCGTTTACTGCTTTATGTTTTTAATACTGTACAAGCAGTTTAAAGTTGTTTTTTTTTTCTTTAGTATTCACGATCTTTGACAGTGATCCGTTTTTTTGCCACAATTGCGCTCACAGACGGCTGTCCGTAAGAAACGCGCACGTGCTAGCTCCAATGGCTGTGATCTTGGCTCGCTTCGTGTGACGTTACTTGAGACTGGGTCCCATCGCGGTCAGTGGTCATGTGCCACGAACGAACCAATCATAGCTTGCAATTAGTGGTGTACCGATACCATAATGCCGATTCCGGTACCGGTACCAATAAACCAATTCCGTACGGTTCCGATTACCACATGCCAGTGCAACAGCGAATGGTAAAAAGTTAATAATGAATTAACCATGTTCAGGGAGCCCAGGGTTTGCTGCGGCAAATTTTTTTATAAATTTACATACATTTTTAAATGACAATTTTGGTATACAAATTTGTATAATTAAAATAAAAAATGTAATAAGATAAAAAAATTAGATTAAAATTTAAAAAAAATTAGCTAAAATAACGTGCAACGATTTTTTGAAACAATGTATCAAATTTTATTTATTTATTTTTTTAAATTAAAATTAAATTAAAAAATTTAAGTTAGAAAAATAACCAGAAAGTTGAAGTTGATAAGACGGCGGTGCTGGCTGTGAAACTCATGTCAAACGCTAAGCAAAATAGGAAGCAACTTAATGATAATAAAGTCCTGACATCCTTAAACAAACAGGAATCCACTGTAACGTATTCTGCTTAGTATATTTCCATTCCAGATGGGATTTTATGGTAATATGATGCAAACTACTCAACAAAGTTGGTGTTAACAGGTAAGTGGTCCAATAAAAACGCGCGAAAATGTGTTAAGTTATTCATCAAAGATCTAATATCAAGCAGTCTTTCAATGATTTAAGCTACTGAAATTAATTTTTTGTTCCAAGATCTCTAAGAATTCTTCCAACTATCGCATACTCCTGGAAAAGGGAAAAGTAGATGACAATATTAAGTGATTTAGTAATCTGCGCCGATATTTGAAAGGTAGTCAGTATCAGCCAACCAACATAGCAATTCCTGTACTGGTTCCGATACCACAGACTCATACTCAGAACCGGTATCAGAATCGGTACACAGCTACTTGAGATACTGACGGAGGTTCAAAAAGGTCATCAAATAGGATTAGTTTATTCGAGGAATAATGGCAGTGATGTCGGAAGTTGATGAGGTCATTCAAAGCAAGCATGGAAATGAGGATTCCCAGCTTTCTACCGCAACCAATATGGCAGCCGTGCATAGCGTTAGTTACGACAGCTTGCACGGAGGGCTATTTTCAGCAAACAAATGCCATTTTATGTCAATTTTGACGACTTCTAACAAAAACTGAATTAAGGTAATTAAAAGATATTGAATATATGTTCCAAAAATATATGTTCCAAAAGACCAAATTTAATCGAAATTACACCTCCCCCTCCGTTGTACGCAATTAATTTTTTTTGCATCAGGGCTTTAAACTGAGGCAACGATATATCGCTCGTCAGGCATTTTAGAAAAGATTTGGATGCGACGATATATCGTCGTTCGGACCGAAAGGGTTAATACACAATTAGAGAAGGGAAAAAACTGGATACAACAGGTGTTTACTATTTAAACTGTGGTAATTTGATCACATTATTTGAAAAAGCCTTATTTTACCGGGGGGGTCTATTGCCTTATCGAATATAGATACCTGTAAATTTTTGCATGCTTTCTCTCTAGGTTTTCTCTCTATCCCGATCAGGCCACCTGGGCATTTGTGCAGATTAGCAGTTCTGTCTCAAGCACCTTCAAGAACAGACAGCGCCGCTACAACTCATTGATCACCTTTTGAAAATTGCATTGCGTGGTAGACATGCCTCGTGGTTCTGTTTTTTTCTTCTGAGGAAGCTGATAGGTCGGCTAAAGGCACTGTAAGCAATCACTAATAATTTAAGTGATCGTCTGAATGCAGTTTTAGCATAGTTAATTAGTTTTTACATAACGACAATTAGAGAAACAATTTGTTTGAATTTTTGAATAATTACAGCCTACTAGTGCAGACCACTGGTTATTAGGATAGTACGTATCGGTAAAAAATTCGACAAGATTGACTTTAGCGATTGGTTCAGTATGCCGGTCAGTTTTCCCACTGATCGGCTGGGTACGCCTATCGGTTCGGTGCGTAAAAAGCTAATTGCTGCACTCTGAATTGATAAATACAATTATGAAAATAAATACTAACCCGTACTGGATTCAACATTACTCCACTCTATTCCAGAGTCCCATGGAAACTAAGAAAAGAAAATTATGATAAAATGTAGTTAGGTTCAATGCCAATTCGAGAGATGAACCATTTGTTTTTTCATTATCAATACACTACAAACACTTCTGTAAAGTAATGCGAAGGAAAGAAGGTAAGCACAGTTTCAACTGTCAGTATGGCCCGAATTTTCAGACAAAATCTGCCACGCCAGACAGGTAAATGTTGAAAACAAGGGGGCAAAGAACGGACCCCTACGGGACTCAGGAAGTTACAAAGTACCAGTTGCACGATGTTCCACTAAACAAAACTACTGTATCTAGTCCCTGGATGGCACTAGGCTATCAAGCAAACATCGGAAACTAATGGCAGCTAAGTTCTACTTAAATTGTACTTTTCCATATTCGGTCAAATGTTTATCTTTCTGAGGAAAATAATTAAGAACATACATGTAGAGATTAACATTTTTCGGCATCTAGAGACAAGAAATGGTAGTTGTTTGAAAGTTTCACTCCATGGAACAAGGAACAAATGATACTGTGTAACTTCTGGAATTCTTCAGGGGTCTGTGCTTGGTCCTCTACTTTTCAAACGACAAAAAATTTATAGAATACTGTAGCGAGATAATGTCTATAAACATAGTTAAGACTATTTACATAATTTTAATTGTAATTACCACAGCTACAGTCATAAGTCAAAACTGATATGCAATAAGCAGAAAATACAGCGCTAAAGCAAAGACAAACAGCCATAGCTTGGCCCCTATTACAATAAAGCGGGCATAAAAAAAAACGGACTATGACGCTAATTTCATTTTTTCGCATTTCACACTTTTATTTTAAGACCTTCGGAAGTACTGCAGAGAATTAAAAAAATTAGTAATAATTTAATTTAAATAAAAAATGGACTAGCTTAAAATAACCGAAAGTTTAAACGTTTTTTTTTTGTTTAATTATGCCCTGGACCTGCATTTTTAAATACTATTTTTGCTTCAGGGATTCGCACTAAGCCGTTAGTGACACCGACTTAGATTTTTGCTGCCCAGATTTATTGCAGGTACTGTTGACACCAATAGAACACATGATTTAGAAGATGGCGGTACAGGATTGAAGGGTGCTGTGAAACGCTAATCAAAACAGGAAGCAACTTTTTTTTATAAGAAAGCAAGCAACTAAGAGATTCAAAGGGCGATAGGCTCATTTAACGTGGTAAATTTCAAATTATAAACAAACACCGTAGCACATTACCAAACAGTCCTTCAAACCAAATGTCGTTAAGGGCGAATTTTCGACAATTTGTATTTTAATTTTCCAAAATCTTCTGTCTTTATCAGGAGAACATCCAATATTTCGTTGGCCAATGTTACACAAAATACACTTTTGTAATGGTTTCAAAGTAAACGCAGTAAGAGAATGTGGTTTCCTTCCAATTTGATTCAATATGTAAAACCTTAGCAGGGTTATAGAAACTCACGTTTTCTGTCAAAAATGAACATTTAAGTTTTTTGGGGGAGCAGTGAGCTGCTGCTGCACTGCCAGTTTTATTTTACCTCTACTGATGCTTGGGATCCATCCGTCTGGCCGTAGAGGACAGTTTGAATCCACTGCTTCTCCTCCTCATTGACATCTTCCAAGTCTAAAAACTCTACGGCCTACAAAATACAATTTAAAAAGAAACAACGGCATTAGTTTGGCATTGCTGACTCAATGCACTTGAAGTAAATAACAACAGCAAACATGTGACATATAGTTTAAAATAGATTCTGTCTGTCACTGCTTCTAGGTCAAGTTTCATGACTTGCAAATGGTTAGAAAATAATTTTTTCTTTCTGGTTCAAATCTCATCACCAACCAATTCAGTCGCCATTGTCCAATAACTTATCGCCATGTAGAAACAATTTCAGCAGTTGTGCTGCTACTCAAGTAGTTGGAATAGGCTATTTTTTTGAATTATATCTTAGAAGTCACCCATTAGGTAAAGAGGCTAATATCAGTATTACACACTTGGTAGGATAACTGTCGTAATTCTGTATGCAATGCCGCTACTCGTTTCCAACTAGTACAGTTCCAGAGATATGACAAGTTGAGCATCAGGGCTTGTGCGTTCACCATTTTGGCGAGCAACGCAAGAAATCAAGTTGCCAACTACTAAATTTCCCTCGCTGCTTGGCCAGTGTAGACCAACATTGTTGAAGGTTGTTCATCAGTAGATGTTTGGCCATGCCCAATGGGTAATGGCACAGTTGCATTTACTACAAATACACAGACCAAAAACGCACCCACAATACCAATTGTTTGTAGGTTATGATTTGCTTTATTTCAAAACAAGCCTACATCAAAATAACCAGCTCACATTATGAACATTGGACGATAACTTCGAATCGCATGGAATTTAATGTCGGTGAAGTAGTCGTATAGCCTAGAGCAGTGGTTTTCAATTTTCAACCTTTCTGGGTTTGCGGCACCCATTGATGGTTTTCATTAGCCCGTGTTACCCGTAATGTTGCCAATATTATTGTTGTATAAGTTACCCGAGCTGGGAGGTTAGCAGGAAGGGAGGGGGGGGGGGAGAAACAGGTAAACGAACTGATATTTTAATTAACTAGAGTTTCCGGCGTAAGATACTTACAGGAAGTTGCAGTGATAAGCACTACTGAAGCCTGCAGTAGTGCCAAAAGAGTGAATGTGGCAGATTCGTGAATAAACTCAAGTACACCAAGGTCTCATGAGACAAAGCTACTTCGGCTCGTTTCCCTACTTCAAACTATGTAACTGAAACCACATGAACTGTAACTTTGTGCAAATTTGCATAGGTGTTTTTATTTATGTGTCAGAAAATGGCATAATGGCAACTTAATGTTTTTTACTTTTTTTTTGCGCCAGTCTCACGGCACCCCCAGACAACTTTCATGGCACCCCAGTGTACCACGCACACCGGTTGAAAACCACTGGCCTAGAGCTCAAAAACGCAAGCTTAGTGTTATGTAATTTCGCTTAATTATTTCAAATAACTTTTTTTTTTAATTTTATTTATTATATTTAAATAAACGAACTGTGGGTTACCACAGGTCAATGAACTATTTTCTTAGCTTAAACTGATTTCACCCAACTAAATCCGGTAGGCCGAATGGCTCATTGTTTTTTAAACTTGGTAACACAGATATCACAAGGAAAGGTGTACGCTATTTACCAAAATGTACCTTCATTGTAACTAAACCATGGGGCGAAATTTCGGTGGGTTTATCTTGGAGAAAGATCTTCCACCTTCTTCAGGCACTTTGAGGGTGGAATGCTTTTTAACTATCAAAAGTGCCTGAAGAAAGTGGGAGATCTTTCAACAACAAGCCCACTGAAAATTCGCACCTTGGTTTAGTGACAATCAAGGGAGG
>JAHWFP010184032.1:0-25490 GCA_023313725.1 Lithobius niger | reverse complement strand
TTTTAAAAAATTTAATTATTATCACTTTATCTTTTAGTTAATATTATTATTATTAGTACTTTATTTGCTGGAACTTTTTAGTACTTCCCGTCTAGCTTTTCATTCAATAGCGATAAGAGTAAATTGCAGGCGACCGTTTTTACCGTGCTCGTGAAAAAAGCTTGTGGAATAAAAATATCCTCTTTCCCCACCTCCCCCCAACCATAAAAAATTAGATGACTTTTTTGTTCTTTGTGGTTTTTTTTTGTAGGGTTCGTTGGTTCAGTTGCCTTGGCTCGACTTTCATCTGAGGAAAGTTTCACCAGGAAACTTACTTTTTTCTTAGGCTTATTTTAGCAGGATTTTTAGCCATGTAGAAAGAGAACAAACCTCTTGGCAAAGGGATGTGCGAAAAGCATGCGAAGCAATGTGTTGCATACAAGTTTACTCTGCGACATAGATTTTCACCTTCTAATTTCGTTACCAGTTATCCTGTGGAACGCTCTAGAATGTGATAAACGTATCCACCTGTAGGGGGGGGGGGGGGGGGGAGAAGCCCCAGAAAAAAAACGAAGGAAAATAAGCCGACGGAAAAAATTCTCGAAAAATAAGCCGATGGAAAAAATTCTTGAAAAAAAAGCTGATCCCGAAAAGAAGCTGAAAATTGCCGCGGAAAAAAAACCATAAAAAAAGGCGATGGGGAACATAAAAAATATTGCTTAAATGTAGTTACGGTATGTGGTATTCATCATGCACTTAACAGCAGCAGTGCTGCTAGATCAAGGTTAACTTAATTACTTTCGGAATGGTGATTACCCGTTTCACAGAATCCCGTTTCGCATACGATAAAACGGATTAAATTAAATCTTTCTGCGAAACGGGAATTCTCGTTTTTTAGAATCAAGTTTAGCAGAATCAAAATATTCTTTAAAAATGTAATTTTGGAAAACTTTAAACTGCATTCCTAATTTGAAGGAATCTGGGGTTAGTTGCGGTTTCTGATGCATGTTTATCCACAGCGATAGTGTTGTTTCTTTTTTAATTTACCGCTATTTTCTTTGTATTGCTCGAAGATTCTACGGTGCTATATCTAGGAGTTGATGAGGTGAAAAGGCGCCTTTAACATAAGACAAAATTCTTTAAAACTTTTAGGGTTGTAGACACGCATCTAATGACCCTGCTTAAATGACCCTCTGTTTATAAGATAATTTCTTTTCGAAATTTTGTTCCGTAATTGCTCGTTAATTTCACTGATATTAGCTTTTTACAACCTATTCTTTATTTCTTCTTCTTTTTTTTTTACTATTTTTGTTTATATGTTGTAACGGCGGACGCTACGACGGCTCAGGTGCTTGTAGCGCGTCCGGTTTCCTGGTTTGACACGGAGATTCAGCTTAGGTGTTGCGGTGATTATTGCGACTTTTACGGCATAAGCACAGCACGGGCTACTGTCCCAGCATGGGGGATGGAGTGCAGGGTCCTAAATTAAAGGGGCCTAACCTTAATACTGCTGGTATTTCACTGCCACCAGCGATGGAAATTTAACCGTTTACATAGAGCTAAACTAAAAATGGTTTACATATTTATTTACACTTAAACAGTTAATCAATCGGCAAACGAACTGAAGTTAAAAACTCCTGGTTTTTATTATAACATCAGAGAATATAAAAGGAACACTTTACATTAAGTTTGCACGAACAGCTTTTGAAATAAGTTATTTAAAAGCACAAAGTTTGAATTTACAACATGTAATTCGGTTTAACAAGTTTTGACTAAAACGACGTTTGTGTTTCAGAATAAAACAACAACTTAATTTTTCGAGTAGAAAAAGCAATACTGAACGCTCCGCAGAGTCGTCCGCAAGATTGAACAGCCTCAGCTGGTGACAATCTATCAAACAGTATGTTTAAAACACGCATGAAAGATCAACCGTTTCACAGTTTTGTTTCTAAGTGATAAAACAGAGCCTTAAACCTCCCACAGTTGCTGTTTACAAGTCAACTCCTCAAATTATAAAAGCCTCGGCTACTTATAAAGGCCATCTGGAGTGAATAACCAATGAATCCCACACAAAGATCAAACCGTCAGTTATTTGAATTAATGTTTAAAACAAATAAGGAAAGAGTTGGTTTTTAGTAAGAGGACCACTCTGACGTTATGGGGTGAGAAACCTAAGATGCCGCTACAGGCGTCACCACCATAATATTCCCTAGCTAGAGAGCGTTTAAGTTACGAATTTAAACTAAAATTTAGACTTGGGGGTCCTAAATTAAATTTTCAAAAGCTAACAACAAACATACGAACCACTGCTATTTTGCCCGGCATGGCATCCCACGGACATGGCATCTCCACTCCCGACTGGCGTGACCCTTCTCTAGCTTGAGATCTGTGAGCTGTGCTAACTATGCATTCTGGGGCTGGGGTTTTATGCTGGAGAGGGGGGAAAGCGCGGACGTCGAGGATAGCTGCGGGGGTCTGATTGGCTGAGGGCCTCGAGAACAATGGAAAGTGGGAGGAGAAGTCGGATGAACAAAGGAACTGGGTGCAGAGCCGTTTGAAGGAGTAGGGACATGTAAGACGGAAAAGATAGGCCTGTTTTGAGTTTTACTTAATTGCACTTTCGGAAATAGGCCTTTATTTTGAATTATTGGTTATGGATTCCATATTTACATGATTGCAACGTGATTTTGCTCTTGTTAAAGCTTATTACTTGGCTTTGGGTAATGCATAGTACATTACTATTAAATTAAACAAGCTCTAACGGTAAACTGCAGTGTTAAACACCACAACTAGTTTTGGCTGGGGAGGGGGGCAAAAAGGGGTTTTCGAAGTTTTTGCACAGTTTGACCCTCGGAAATGGTTACACAGATCCTTTTAAGAATTCTTTTAGTTTTAATAGTAGTTCAAGCTAGCAGTAGCATTTGGTTGGGTCCAGTCGGGCTAAGAGGAGAACTAAAATAAACATATATACACTAAAATTCGTGTCCGGTAGAATGCCGATGTCTAATTACTTGGACTAATGGCAGCGTTTCTGGGGGCAAAAGATTATTATAAAAAAGCTAAATAAATGAATAAATAGTCTAGCTTGATGTTATGCTAAAACAGATAAAGTTAAAGTGGAGGTTTGAACCCTAAAGTTAACGGACAATGTTTGATCTAAGTGGAAATTTTTCATAGTAGTTGCGATCGTTCAAACACAATAAAAAATATCACACTTCAAAAATGGTTGTCAGTACATGGGCACAAGGTTCAGTGCCTTTCTCCTAAAATACAACTAAGCTAGAGTTTGGGGCTTTATGCCCGAAAAGAAGAGTGATAAAATCAAAATATACAAATACGTTTTATAACAATGGCGGCCATGATGAAGTAGCGCTGCTGGTTTTGAGGTGATCTTCAAATGTAGATTTGAGAGTTTTTCAGATGGAAAGTCCGGATTTGGGCTTCCCCAAGAGTCTTGTATTTGGACAGGCTATTAAATGCCGAAGAGTTTGTAAGAATCGGACCATTATTGCAAAAATGGCTGGATATGCCTCGGCGAGGCATTTGGATGCCTCAAGAAAAAAAATTTCAAATTTTCCGATCGGTGGCGCTCGTTTACACGCCCCCGGACGCAGGATTTTATTCGGGGTTCCTGAGAACTCGGAATAAAAGCTATAATGTAAAGGTTAGTGCACACAAGATATGCAATGAACACAAGACCGTCAAAATTAAGCAAAAAAAATTGACATGAAATAAAACACTGTTTACATAAATGTTGAATTGGCCGTTTTTGTATTTTTGGGGCACCAACGTTTTTGTGGCTCAGAGAACTTTAAGTAAAATTAAAAGTTACAAGTTAAGAATTACTGTTTTTGCAACCATTAACTAAATACTGTCCGCGCTGCTTGGTGCAGGAATATCGTACAAGTATTTGAAAATGGGGCAAAAGGGCATTTATCAAGAAACACACTAGTTTTTAAGCGAAAGTACAAAGTTAGGGTTTTTGTAAAAGAATACTGTCAAATGAGGCGTCCCGCTGCTTAATCGTTCGTACAAGTCCGGATTATGTCCAATTGCCGCGTCTTTTTTTTCTGTGTGACGGCCAAAAACACCTTGCCGTCCACCCTCAACCTAGGTTACGATAACTTTTAGAAGAGAATATTCTGTGAACACGCAGAAGAACACCGGCTCTATTTAACAGCAACTAATACCACTAGAATGGTTTTAAGGTTACCAAACAACTTGTTTACAGGTTGAAAGGGACACTAAAGGGTTTCAAGGTACAACCCGTAACTTAAACATAATAATACAACACTGGGAAGTTTTGTGGATAAAAACTAACAACCTTTCAACGACAGTGCTACCTTTTTCGCACAGGGGTAGACAGATAGCTGTTTTTGGGAAGAAAGCCATTTCGTAGAAAACTTAAAGAGGAGCCAACCGGGGACAGATTGCATCTCCCGTAGAATGTCCCTAATGAACATTTAATTAGTGTCGTTACAGTCTTTGTCAATATTCTCCCACAGAGGGAGACGTTGATAGTGACAAAAAGAGTAAAGCATAGGCACTTAAAATTTAGGTGTGAAGGCCAAAACGGGAATTAACTGGGAGTTACTTCAGGATGAGCTCCCAACAGGCCAAAAAAAAAAAAAAAATGCAGGTAAAATTTAATTTCCAGTCAATTTGTACTGAAAACAAAATGTTAAACATTTAAGAACTTGTTTTAAACAAAATATCTACTCAACGCGTCTGCGTTCAAGTGTAACTTGCCAGGTTTGTACCGGACAGTGTAGTCATAATCTTGAAGGGTGAGGCTCCACCTAAGCAATCTGGGATTTTTGCCAGACATTTGCTTGAGCCAGTGAAGTGGGTTGTGATCTGATTCTATGATAAATTTTGTCCCATAGATGTAGGGCCGCAACTTAGCAACAGACCAGATCAAACAAGCACACTCCTTTTCTGTTGTCCCGTAATTTTGCTCACGGGCTGTCAATTTACGTGAAACGTAAAGGCAGGGGTGTTCATCTTCACCAAATTGTTGGGACAACACGCAGCCCATGCCACGGTCGGAACAATCGCATTGGAGGATGAAAGTTTGGTTGAAATCGGGGGCTCTTAGGACGGGAAATGTCACTAAAGCAGTCTTCAAAGTTTCAAATGCAGTTTGCTTTGAATCGTCCCATGAGACGGAATCGGGTGCATCCTTTTTCAGTGAATCTGTAAGGCTTGCACAGATTTCGGAATAGTGGGGAATGTAGCACTGGTAATAACCAACCAAACCAAGGAAGGAACGGACAGCTTTCTTAGTTTGTGGCCGCACGAATTATTGGACAGCCAAAACCTTCACTTCTGAAGGAGTGCGAGTTCCATTACCCAACTCGTGACCAAGAAAAGTAGCTTTGCTAAAAGCGACCTACGATTTTTTGGCATTTACCGTTAACCCGGCCTTCTTGACAGCAAAGAGAAAATTAAAGACGTTGTCTAGATGTTGTTGCCACGTTTCGGCACCAACTGCGGATTACTTGAAAAGGAGTGACATACTCCTCCATGCCACGAGTAACATTGTCCATAAGCTTTTGAAAGCAAAATGGAGCATTGGGCATCCAAATGCCTCAAGAAAAAAAATTTCAAATTTTCCGAAAAACAGGCGTTTTTCGGTGGCTCTCGTTTACAATGTAAAAACTAAACGTTTCAGTTTTGGTATTGCCTAAAAACATTTGTGTTGCTAGTGTCCACATTGTGTGGCATATGTTACTGTATTTTTCTTTTTCATTTCTGACTTTCACACTTTGCCGATTGGTTTCAAAATGTCTTTTTATCAATGCAAATGTATTCAAGTCCGCTATTGTTTTTGTTCAAACAAATCGATACACATCATCAATACAATACGCTTTGTGTTATTTTATTTCACTCCCACTCTTCTTCAGTTTTACACGATGTGTGTGTTGGACAAGGTTGACGAGTAATAGTGCTTAATTCCTGGTAATTAATTGATTCAAGAGACAGCTATCAGTAGATGTGTGAAGGGGCTGTCATTCTCCTGCTTTTAAACTATTTTTGAAGAGATGCTTAGTATTTAACATTACATGATGATCAATTTATTGCGGAGATTTTTTTGCACAGCATCAGTTTACGATTTTTAATCAATCCTAATTATCTTTAAATCAGTTTATACATTTACGTTCTTTTTTGCATTTTTTCTAGTTGTATGTTAACACAATGCTCCCAGGCGACTCTAGCCTAAGAAGGCTGTCTGTCACCCCTCCGAAAGGTTATTAGAGGATTAGCGCCCGCCCGCAATTACAGAAAGTGGAGCGGGAGTTGGGGACAAAGAATACAACCCTTTCTGTGCCTGAGGCAATGCTTTAGATGAAAGTTTGTAGGGATAGCGGGAGCAAGCATTCCTTTTCTGGTGTTGGTTGTAATTTTCTCCACTAGATGTCGGTAATTGCAGATATCTGTAATTGAATTACAGATATCTATAAATGATGCGTACTTACAGATATCTTTAAATGAGTTACAGATATCTTTAAATCAATTACAGATATCTATAATTGAATTACAGATATCTGTAATTGAATTACAGATATCTGTAATTAATTTAAATATATCTGTAAATACGTGCCATTTATAGATATCTGGAATTCAATTACAGATATCTCTAATTCAATTACAGATATCTCTAATTCATTTAAAGATATCTGTAATTCATTTACAGATATCTGAAATTCAATTACAGATATCTTTAAATACCCCGAATTACAGATATCTTTAAATGAATTACATATATCTTTAAATGAATTACACATATCTTTAAATGAATTGCAGATATCTTTAAATAAATTACAGATATCTGTAATTGAATTAGAGATATCTGTAATTGAGATATCTCTAATTCTGCAATAAAAGACGGAATGGCTTGCCATATAACTGTGGTTAATTTTGTTATAGTTGGCGTTGTTAGTTTGTAGAGTGGCCCGAATAAATGACGTTGTAACATTAAAACTATATCGTCCAAACCGTTGATTGTTGATGGGTAAAATGAAAGAATCCATGTTTCAGCTAAATGCGTATAGTTTTAAATCAGATTAAGCTGCGTTGCTAATTTTTAGGCCAGCAGGCCTCGAAATAAGCAGCTGGGAACGATACAATGGCTTACTTAATTAGCAGATAAAGGCATTTACAGCTGAGCTGAATTGTTTCAAAGTGGACAACAACAACCATTGCTAATCACGAGGCTGATCATTGCTATCTTGCAAAGTAGTCGTCAACAATCAAACCTCTGTAAGTGAAAACCAAACAATAATGAGCCATTGTTAGGCTGCCTTAGGCCGCCGATTTACTTCCTTCGTCTCCCAGAAAAGAAAAATGCCAAACGTTCGTGCTACTAAACGTTTCAACTTTCTTCAATGAAAGCTTATTTATTTACTTCCCATAGAAAAATGGTTTCATGGAAAGATGGTTCAGCACGCACATTCTTTAAACGGTGCATCCAACTATCGTCCAAACCGTTGATTGTTGATGGGTAAAATAAAATTGGCAGCTGGAAACGATGCTATCGCATATTTAATTCGCAGATGAAGGCTTTCAGAGCTGAGCTCCGGGCAAACGAGCAAATGGAAAAATGGGTCCGGGTTGCGTTGTGCCCGGGAACGATGCTTGAGCATGTCAATTTGTAAAACGGTGCATCCAGTGATCTGAGCCATGGGATGCGCTGATTTAGTGAGCGTAGCGAACGAAAATCAGCGTTTGTCAGCCAGTGTGCGCAACAATTGGACAATTGTGATTTCAGCCACTGACTGCTCTGATTGAGTGACTGAGGCCAACAAAAATCGGCGTTTCTAAACCACTGTCCAAGGTTGGCGGGAGGTGGGGGTGGGGGGGGGGATGTTCTTAAATGTTTACAATTACGCCCTTTTCAGTCCGCTCAGTAGGATACAAAAAGTCAACTATTATTTGCCCAAGTGTGTCAGAAAAAGTGAGTCTGGAAACTTAATTCATGACTGGCCCCGTGCGTAGCACGGGCTTCCTCTAATGAGTATAATATTAGTAGATAAGTTACAATTACAATATGAAAATTCGATTTAATTATGAAACAGAAACAATAAGTTAAATTTCGGCCACGATATCACTACTTTATATGGTGAAAACCTGATTGGTCCCTTTACCCTTATGCTTTTTTTGTGCGATATCACCCGTTTTGGTTGTTTTATGGTTTTGCTTTCGCTAAAATATTGGTTGAGAGCTCTTTATGATATGTTCTTGTAAATCGTTCCTTCAACAGTCGATAGAAAATCTTAACTTAGATAGCCAGTATAGTGCCATTTCTATTAATTTGCTTGTAGAATTAAAACACGTGAGCACGATAAATTCCAATTACAAAATAACATTAAAGACGGAAAGCCAAAGGCTCATCAAGAGTTAAATAAATACAGATGCTAACCTATGTCCGTTACCTTTTGGACTTATATGTCAGACTGCCTGAGCAGGGAATCGAATCCACGCCCGTGAAACCATAGGCCGAGGTCCTACCGCTACGCCATACTGACACGGCCAAAAGGAAACGTCCATAGGCAGCATTTAACAATTGCATACATACAAAAAACTTACATTTGCCATTCGCCACTGGAGGGACGCTTATTTGCCAAAATAACAATTAGATTATATATTGAAACGGAAGTTTACAATAATTTCAAAAATGTTGTTAACGATTCTGTGCAATGTAAGGCTGAACTGTTACTCCGCCATGGAGTAAAATTTTTTTGATTACAAATAGCGTGTTCCCGACTACCACAAAAGTAACATTACAGTGATTGCAATCTTTGAGTTAAAACCATCCCTAAATGCCATGTCTAATAGGCACTATTAATTATTTAGTTCACAATTAGGAAACAAACGTGAACTGAATGTCAAATTTCAAGCATATCGGTTGCATAAATTATATTATCTGAGTGTAATTAGCTAGTAATAAGCAGTAATTAGCATGAAATCGACAATGTTTAGATATCGTTTCGTATTGAAATCCTTTGTTCATAGTTCTGAAACAGGACTTTCTGATGTTTACTATAGGTAAACCTTGTCGGTGTAGACAACATATCTATTTCTGCATTTCTGGGAATATTAATGCTTTTTTTCGCATTAGTATTTATATTCAATGCCAGAAAACGACGGTTTCATGTCTGGGGTAATAGAAGCAGTAGCTAAGCTAGCCATCCGTCAAACACTGATGTACATAATGACTTGACTTGAACAGTTGAAGCCAACAATTACATGCAAATGAAAGTTAATAATCTGAACTTGATAGGCGAAGTGCCAGCGGGCCTCTAGATGTATTTTATCTTTGTTAAGGGAGCAAAAATGATTGTCTAGTTTCCTTTGCGCTTTCTATTTACACTTCAGATTTTTGTTATCAATCATTTAAATAGCCATCCTTACGTAAGTAAAACGGTTAGGGACAAGGTTTAATTTCCTCCAGTTTCGAAGGAAGTAATTTTAGCAGTTTGAGAAATTCCAGAACTACGAGACTTATCTAGACTTCTCGAGATTTATGGAGACGATACGACAGGAGATGATCATGAAGGTATGATGAGACAAAACTGAGAACTGTCTTCTTCTCTTGACCTCTATCGAAAAACTCATTGGGTGCATTGTGGTAACACCATAAACGAACAAATTTTCAAAGAAAAAGGAAACGAATAACAAACATAAAGCAAAGATATAAAGTTTTACACTAAAATGTTCACAATGTCACCTGATATTAAGAATGTTTAGTACGACTCATACTATTGTAAATGTTTTTATGTTTCATCTTGCCTGAAAATAAAATTCTGTAGCAACAATAATCAGATGTTAAACAAGCTCATGATGTATTGCTCTCATACAAACAATGATCGATGACAGAAATCATACAAATTCAAACCTGAAAACAACTATACGTTATGGAAATCTTACTACATTTTATTACTACGTTTATTACAATTTAAAAAATCTCAAAATTAGTTTTTTTTAACATTTCAATGGTAAAAAAAAACTACTGAAACGTGAATTCTAAAGCAACCCCCAAAACTTGGAAATTTTAGATCTATATTTAAGCTTCGATCTGAGGAGTGGGAGGGTGTTATCCATGTCATAAGCTGGGCTCTCACTGACAAGTTTATGGGCTTGGGAGTTTCGTTGGTTTTAATACAGCTCCATACGGTCGTACATGTAGTTACACATGTCCTATCATATGAAGCTGTGTTAAAACCTGCCAAGCTCACAAACTTGTTCTTGAGAGCCCAGCCTACGACTTAGTCATCGATAAACCCCTCCCACCTCTTATATACTGGCTTAAATAAATATTGTTCTAAAATTGAAAATAGTATAGACTCGTAGATTCTTCTTTTTTGCCTGACATGCGGTGTTGGTTGTTTTTTTTACGTGTCTAGTGCCTCGCTAATTTATACAGTGGATACCAAAAAAAAAAAAAAAACATTTTTAAGTAAGTTTCAGAATTGCGAAAAATATATATTTTTTTAAATCCTAAGACTTTAAGTTTAAAAGGCTTAATGTTTTTTGTTGGCCTTAATACCAACTCAGATAAGTCATTTGAACCCTTCACAATCCAGCATGCTTAGAATTGCAGCCTGCTCTCTCAATATATCATATTTTGCAACAGAATCGTATAATTTTATAATTTTATTAGGCATAGCATGCATTGGGTGACGTACTAGTGGCATTTTTCATATACTGCAAAGAAAAGACGTTGACTAAGGAACAAAAGTGAATTACCACACACATTTTGTCATGAAAGACAAGTTTACCACGATAGGCTTACACGTCATGAAGAATACAATTTGTCGACAACTAGTTCGTTATCGCCCAGCAACTTGCGTAAATGCATTGTGAAAGCTATAATCTTGGCACTTATGTATTATGCCTGTCATACCAAACATGTATTTCTAATCTGCAAGCTTTGTGTTTTCCAAATTTGGATACTTTGTGTTGGAACCACTTTCCATACCACAACTTCATCTGACAAGCATCAAATTTTAAACAGCACGTTCAGGCAATGAATGAATGGAAATGAATGGAAATGAATGGTTTAGTTCTAGTTTGAAAAATGTAGGAATAACGTGCATGAAGAAAATATACAACTAGTATTGAATCAAGTAGGCGTCAGAATTATTAGTATACGAATGTGCTTGTAACTAGATTACAGAGAAACTATTCAACCTAGCTTGTTGAAAATTGGCAGGTGGGTATTCAAGGACACTGTGCCGAACGGTTTTTTTTGTGGGACTGGGACAAACACAACCTCAAAAATATAAAATCTCGAAATTTTTTAACAAAAAGAGGGAAAATTCCTAGTAACGGAGTGGCCATTCAATTTTTCGCTCATTTTAAAATTTTAACTGCTATTGTAACATTTCTAATTTCGGTGGATGACTCCACTTAGGTTCGTTCGAAAGGTGGGAATGTCTTCTTTGCATGAAGGGTGATTGAAAGGGTCTACCACTGTCAGACACTGAGGTATGCCCTCTTTTACTAAGGGCTGATGTCACTCCTGGAAATACTCGAAATAAGTGGGATTTTGCTGGAATCAAGTTGAATTTTTTTTGTTTTGTTGATAAATCCTGCCACTAAATTTGGAGATATCAGTACAGGTTCCAGGTGGGGGGAGTGATGGGCCACCTGTATTGTCCCTACTTCTCCTACCCCCAGAATGTTATAGTTGGTTTTGGGGCAATGCTGGGAGGGAGTGGGAGCACTTGTATAGCCCTTACCTCCACAATATGAATAATTGTTTTTTCGGCTACAATCGTTGATGTGACCAAATTAAAAAATATCAACACCTGGTTCCCGGCAGGGGGTGATGGGGCCACCTGTGTTGTCCGCACTTCATCTAACCCCCACGATGTTAATAGTTGGTTTTGGGGTAACGTTCACCAATGCGACCAGATTTGAAAATATCAACACTTTGGTTTCTGGGGGTGAGTTGGGGGTGATGGGGCCCATGTGTAATGCCTCTACTTCCAGCTATGGCCCTTCGTTCGACCGATGTGAGGTGTTAAATCAAAAAAGGGGAGGCTGACAGCTGTGAGATCATGTAGGATCTTGTAGGTTAAGGTTAAATCAAATTTGATTCTTCGTAACAAGTAACTCCAGACCAGCTTTATTAAGGTGTTCGGAGAAGCAAAGGTCTCGGAAGCCTGGAAGTCCCTTTGTGAATCTCTGTAGGGCAACTTCAAGGCAGTTGATATTACCTATTAAGGCTGTCCAACCAATATTAGAACCAAACGGCAGACCTTTACACTTGGTGGCTGTAATTGGAAGCTGCCACCTCTCTGACCAGTCACTTACTTCAGCTAGTGCATTTCTGAAAGCAGCGGAGTCATGGATATTTCTGTCCCTATCATGCAATTTCATGTCATCGGCATACGTGTTTAAACAAGAAGGTGGAAGCTTGCAGTTAAGGTCGTAAATGTACAAAATAGAAAGCAAAGGGCCAGGAATGGAGCCTTGTGGGCCACCGCTCAGTACTGCAAGACATCTGACACTTTATCTCCAACTGAGACTTGATGCGCACGGTTTGAAAATCTTTAATCTATACCAGAAGGGGACCACCAAAACCGATATGAGATAGTTTAAGTAAAAGCTAATTGTATGAGACGCTGATTCAAAAGCTTTTGCAAAGTCGATAAAAATTATGTCAACCGGAGAACCTTTGTCAACTGCTCTTGTCCAGTCTTCCAGAACCGTTAATAAATGGTGAGTGGTGGAGTGGCCAGGGATGAAGCCAAATTGGTCTTTTGATAATAAAGTATTTTCGAAAATGAAGGATAACATTGTGTTTTTTGAATAAGTACAGATGTAAATCTATTTACGTTGTCTTTTGCACACGTGTCAGACTGCCTGAGCTGGGAATCGAACCCACGACCTTTGAAACCAAAGGCAGAGGTCCTACCGCTGAGCCATACTGACATGGCGAAAGGAAGCCTCCATAGGCAGCATTTAACACGTGCATATATACATATAAACATACACTATCTATTCGCCACTGGAGGGACGCTTATTTGCTGCGCCACACGTCAAGAGAAATGAATGGAACACTTAACGTGAAATAAGGATTAAGGACGAAAAAGCCAAAGGTTCAACAAGAGTGTTCCATTCATTTCACTTTGAGTGTAGCGCAGCAAATAAGCGTCCCTCCAGTGGCAAATGGATAGTGTATGTTTGTATGTATACATGCACGGGTTAAATGCTGCCTACGGACGTTTCCTTTTGGCCGAGTCAGTACGGCTCAGTGGTAGGACCTCGGCCTTTGGTTTCAAAGATCGCGGGTTCGATTCCCCGCTCAGGCCGTCTGACATATAAGTCCAAAACGTAACGTAAATAGGTTTGTATCTGTATTTATTTAACTCTTGTTGAGCCTTTGGCTTTTCGTCCTTAATTGTGTCTTCTATTATGCGTTCCATGACTTTACACGGGATGCAAGTTTATGTAATCTGCCTGTAGTTTGATGCGTCAGAAGAATTTCCCTTCTGACCTATTGGAATGATTCGAGGAGATTTCAAGGTTGAGGGTAATTTTCCTTCTAGAAAGGAACGGTTGAAAATCAATGTTAACGGTTCAAAGATTTCATGAGCTAGTTCCTTGTAAAATGCACTGGAGAACCCATCAGGACCAAGTGCATTATAAGGGAGAGTACTGCATTATAGACAACAGCTGATGGAAAAACTACACTAGTAAGCTAGACGTTTTATTTGCAGTGGGGAGGTTTGGCAAGATTTCATTATCCAAAATGAAATTCTTTGAAAACACTGCGAAAAACCTGTCCGCTTTGGTTTTGTCATCTGTGATGAAATTTGCATTCACGTTAAGAGGGGGCAGAGAGTGCAATGTGTTGACTTTTTTAAAAAAAAATTGTAAATGGGCGATAAGTTGTTCGCTCTAATAACCTTTTATTCCGCACGTATTGCAATCACTTTGGTCCTATTTGAAAAAAGAGTTCTAAACTGATGATGTTTAAGTTTAAAATCACTACAAAGAGTTTCTTTCCATCTATGCCAATATTTAAACTTTTGTACCCTCAGGTAACGTAGAGTTGCAGCGAGTTTGTTTTGATTACCTCTATCCCGAATTTTGGAATACTAAGGCGGACACCCACATTTAGGTTGGACAGGGAAAAATCCCAACACTGGTCAGCCGAAACTTCTGGCCGAATACTGGCCAATCATTGTCACGCGGGTGCACCCTCAATTTAACAAAATCAAGCCAATTTTTAAGTATGGGTTGGTGATCGGAGCAGTGGGTCGTAGATTTGTACCAACATTGTACTGAGATTGAAAGATACAACATTATGATCGCTACTGTAAAATTTGTCATGAACCTCCACGTTGTGGATTGTTCGGTCATTGTCCACAAACACAAAATCCAAAATTGTACCGCCACACCTAGGTTTGTCAAAGAGTTGAGAAAGACCTAACTTAGTAATTGTGTCGAGGGACAAACGATGAATAATATTTGTAGCATTAAGTAATTCCCAGTTAATAGTGCATTGGTTAAAATTGCTAACAATAGAGGTTAATTTAGCTTTTATGCAAACACTGATGAAAAAACGCACGCCATTTGTCACTGATTCTTCAATATATCTGTGATGTCCTAGGCGGGGACACACCTTAGCCCAGCGTGGGCACCAATGGTAATAAACACACGGACTACCATAGTGTAGGCTACAGCTGTTAAGACAGCAAACTTCCTGTTTACTGCTCTTTAAATACAGGGAAGTCATGTGATGCACTTAAGATTATATACAATTATGGAACAGCCTATTTAGTGGTTAAAGGGTTATCTTGGTAGGGTTAACATATAGACATGAAATTGATGGCTGCCATTGTGGAGCACACAAGTGACGACTCCACAATGCAGCGAGCGAAAAAAAAATATAGAAAAAAAATAATCTAAGCCTAGCTGGAAATAAAATCATGATTACGAAGGCAAGATGTATTTTTTAGTGCACTACCTATTTTTAAAGAAAGATACATAATTTTTCGCTTTCGAGGAAAAACTAAACACTATTTTTGAAAGCTGTTTTACAAAAATAAAGAACTGAAGATGTACATGATTAAGCAAAAAATTAAACATTAATAAACTGGCTGAAAACTTGCCAGTTTTAAATTTCTGTTTTGAACAATGTTGTTGTTTTAATTTCGTAGCCTTTTTTGGTTAATTTTCTTTTTGCAGCAACCATTTCTGCAGCTGAAACGCTACAGTGTTGCTGTGGACAAACATCTGGCATTGAGAATTCGGTGCCAAATTAGTTTCTTTGGATTAGGCTTCACCGGAGTGGGAATTGCGGCTCCAAGCAATTTTTTGTTCCGATGTCAGAAGTATTTAGGTACATGAAAAGACAAAAAGATACAAAAAAAATAAAATCGTGAAATCAATTTTTCACACGAACAACAATATACACTTACATTTTTACCTAATTTTAAAGGTGGACATTTTTAAAATTAACAGAGCCGATTCTCTGCACGAATAACTAGGGGACAAAACGTTTTAGCGTTACTCGCTACAGTTTAAAAAGAACTATCATTTAATTCATATATAACGGATTACAACAAAAAAAAAGGAAGAAGTTGTAGTCAAATGGTAATTTTGCAAAAAAAACTACAAATTAAGCTTGTCGGGAGCTCTACGCAGTCTCTTTGAACGATGAGCATTTTGAAGCTGCGCTGCAGTATCAACCTGTGTTGGTGAAAGAACAACTTTGCGTTTATTGGGATTCGGTTTCGCTTTTTTGTTAGCATGACCTGGCTTCGGTGGTGATTGCTTAGTGGATGGTGACGTAATAATCGATGGAGATTGTGACCTTTCTGGCTTAGAATTTCCTTCAAGAGGGGCGCTGGTAGTAGCCAAAGGTGATTGGTTATTTACGTTAGCAGACTCATCCACTTCGTGTGTGTGGGGTAATTTCGCTGGAGATTTCCTGCCACCTGGTGACTTGCGATGTAAATTCTCAGGTGATTTTTCAAGCTGTTGGATTGGTGGAATTTTTCCCTCAGTAACAGAAATTGACTTTCTGGATTGGCCGAGAGATCGACGCTCAGGAACTACGTCAGCGAAACTTGGCTTTTCACGTTGTTTGCCGCCAAAAGACATGCGTTTGAAACTTGAGTGATCTTGCTCATTATGCATGGAGGAATTACTGCTTTTCGCCGTCGAAACAAGTGCGTTTGGAGGCTGTTCTGGATAATCATTTTCCGCGGTATGTAACCTTAGCTGTTCGCGATGTTTGCGAATCGTATTACCGTTAGTATCAACGATAGTATAGGACTGATTTTCACATTTTTGGTTAACCATACCGACTGACCATAGCCTGTCATTTGTCGTTGAAAAGTCACGATACCAAACCTTTTCACCTATTTGATAAGTTTTCAACTCACGCTGGTGGGTGCTCTGTACTTGTTTTAATTGTTTACGGCGTACGGCTGCAATAGGGTCAGGGAACAATAAATCCAGCCGAGACTTTAATTCTCGGTTAAAATATAATTTTCCGGGTGTTGCTTGCGTGGTAGCGGAGATAGTGATTCGTGCTGATAACAAGTAAGAATTTATACTCTCTTGAATAGTAGACCCCTGTCGCCGCCCGGCCTTGTAGACTCTCTTGAAATTACGGACGTATACCTCAGCCAAACCGTTCGTCCAAGGCGCAAAACTTGGCCCGGTTATGTGCCTAATTCCGTTGGATTTTAACCAATTTTGGAATTCTGCGGACAAAAATTGGGTAGCATTGTCCGTAACTAAGCTGTCCATTAAACCATATAAAGCTATATGATTGTTTAAAATGTCAATGACACGCGCGGACGTTGTTGACTTCATTTTATGCACAAAAGGAATTTTTGAATGTGCGTCTACAAGAATAAAAAACATGTAATTGTCCATCGGCCCCAAAAAATCAGCGTGTAAGCGATTGTTTGGTTTTAGTGGATATTCCCACGTATGCTTAGGACCTGACGTTTGAGTATCTTTATACTCTTGACAATTTTGGCATGATTTGACTTTATTTTCAATGTCAGAGTCAATCTTAGGCCACCAGACTTTTTGTCTAGCTAAACTTTTCAATTTAACTATGCCTAAGTGAGCACTGTGTAGATCTTTCAAGATTTGTCTCCGCAAGGCCGTGGGCACCAGAATTCGTAATCGTAAGCATTAAGCATCACTGCCCAACGCTGAACCCTGGCGGCTGCCATCTGCGGTATTCCTTTTTTAGGGCCAAAAATCCAAACTAAAGCCTTCTGATCAGACTGCAGTATGAATCGCTGACCATAAACGTATTCATGAAACAGTTTCACTCCCCAAGCCACGCTGAGTGCTTCCCGGTCAAAATGCGAGTAGCCTCTTTCCGCTTGAGTGAGTTTACGTGAAGCGAAAGCTATCGGCCGTGATTCACCGTTTTTCATGACATGCATCAGGCACGCGCCGACCCCGTAGGGTGAGCCGTCACAAACGAGCTTGAGCTTTAATTTCGGATCGTAATGAACCAGAACTTTTGATTTAAGAAATAATTCTTTTACTTTACTCACGGCTCGGTCACATTCTGCCCCCCAAACCCACTTCACACTTGGGCTTAACAAACGTGTTACTGGTGACAGACTATGAGCGAGATTCGGTAGATATTTTGAGTAATGGTTTACAAAACCCAGAAAGCTCTGTAGCTCTTGAATACATGTTGGGTTAGGAGCGTTTGTGACTGCTTCGATAACCTCAGGCAGTGTATGCAAGCCTTCTGCATTTATCATGTGGCCTAAATATTTTAATTCAGGCCTCGACAGTTTGCACTTCTCGATCCTAAGTTTGGCTCCTGCATCTTGTAAAGCATTTAACAGTTTATTTAACGATTCGTCATGCTCACCCCCCTTCCCGCTCACCAGGATGTCATCATAAAACGGGAGACATTTGGGGACTTTACTGGTGACTTGAGTCATTACCCTCTGGAAAATTCCAGGACTGGACGCCAGGCCCAGGAGTACGCGAAGCCATCTAAACAAACCCAGGGGTGTATTTATTGTCAAAGCTTCTTGTGACTCTTTGTCGAGTTCAATTTGCAGAAATGCATCCTTAAGATCGATAAGGGAAAAAGTGTCACTGCCTGCTAATTCACTGAATAATTCTGCGGCCGTGGGAACTGGATAGTGGTCGACTTCGAGTTGAGGGTTCACGGTGGTTTTATAATCACCAATCACTCGGATTTGGCCATCCGCTTTGTGAACTATGACGATCGGCGTAGACCACTGAGAAGTTTCCACAGGCTCTAGAATTCCAAGGCCAACCAATCTACGAATTTCTTGGTTAACCTTTTCTTTGAGTGCTAACAGAACTGGTCTTACACGACTGTACACAGGCTTGGCATCAGGTTTTAAATGAATTTTGGCTTTAAAGTTCTTAAACTTACCCATGCCTTCAGAAAATAGCTCTGGGAAACCCTTCACTATTTCGGAAGTGTCAACTGGCGTAATGCTAGTTTTAATTTTCTTAACACTTTTCTTAGGTTTCACTTTCGTTTGTAGGTCATAAGAAGGATGGAAATTAACTCGAAAAATAGAAAGCCAATCCTTTCCCATTAATGCAGGTTTATATAATTTTGAAACTAAAGCATCCAAATGTTCGATTTGACCTTGAATTTCAACCTTCAGACTTACAGTGTAAATCGTGTTCTCAATTCCGTCAGTGTATGAGTGTATCGAGTACGGACTGAGTTTTAAAGGACAGTCCGCAAAATATTTTTGATGCCACTCAATAGGGATAATGGATGCATCTGCCCCGGAATCAAGTTCCATTTCTAGCTTGACACCATTTAGGCAGACTAGCATTATCCATTTATGGATTTTCATAGAATTAACTACTACTATTATTTTGTTGGTTTGTAGGGGAGTTTAAATCTGGTCCGCAGCCTGACTCAGTCCAAGAGTATTATTTTTCAGTACAAGATAGTCGTTGTCTGAATCGTTATCAGACCCGGAACCAGACTGAATTTTCGGCTTCAACATCCTGGCCTTCTTCACTATCACTTTCGCTATCTCGTTAGAGTTTGTTGACGCGTTTTTTGTAGCTATACTTTTGTTTTGTGTTTGGCCTAGCCTTAAAATTTGTGCTAGAACTTGCTTTAGGGTGGTCGGGTGATTTTAAAGTTCTATTCGAATAACTAGCTTTTCGACACACGGCTTTTAAATGGCCGACAGTGTGGCAACGGCCACATGTATAGTCTCGATATTTACAACATGTTTTCACGTGGCCATTTTTGCCGCAACAATAGCAAATGAAATCCTTAGTGGATTTAGGCCTACTTGATGTTTTGCCAGATTTTTTAGCTACGTAGTTAACAGCTTTAGAATGGCTTCTCAAAACGCTTTGGTCTGTTTCAGCAGATTCTAAGGATAAAGCTAAGGATGTTGTAGCCTTTAAATCCAGAGTCTGCTTCAACAACTCGCGTTGAATGACTTCTGATTGGATCCCCCCAATTAGGCGATCCCTAATCATTTCGCTGTTAATGTCTTTAATTTTTGCGAAGTCACAATACTTCGTCATTAGTTTTAAGGCAGCTAAATATTCCCCGATACTCTCATCTGATTTTTGCGATCTTCTAAAGAATTTAACACGCTCAGATACCACTGAGGGCACTGGCTCAATGTCGTCTAAAACTTTTTTAACGAGCTCATCAAATGTTAATGAGTCGGGCAAATCAGGTGAGAGGATATTAAGAATTCTATCAAACATTTTCTGGCCCACAGATGCCATTAGAAAATTAACTTGCTTGGTTGCTGGTATTTCTTTAGCTAAAAAAAAGTAACGAATTCGGCTGGAGTATTTCTCCCATGTGTCAGACTCGCAATCGAATTCCGAAAATAAACCAGCGGTTTTAGACGAACCCATGTTGACGTCTTCACTATCACTAGATTCAAAATTTAGATTTAAATTAGAACTAGTTCATTAACGCTTGCGTTCACTACTGAATTATTTTCAGTTTCACTTTCACTGCTAACTTTAGCAGTTACAGGTGGTTTGCTACCGACACCTGTCTTTGGCATAAGCCTACAAAATTAAATTTAATTAAATTTAATTACCATCCTGTTTAACATGCAAGGATTAAACTGGAGCACTCAAGACTACCGGTCACTTATTTAAACACAGAAATAAATCAAGCTTGACTGTAGCCTACCTAGTTGTATAAATTAACTGCCTACAAGTTAAATTTAAAGGGACTAGGCTTTGAAAAAATGTTTTACGTTCACCATTTGCAACGTTTTACAAAACAACACTTCTGGCCTAAGCCTCAGCACAGACCAGATTTCACTAAGTTTGAGCATAAACCTACGGTGTTAAATTTTACACCGCCACACACTAGCCCGAATATGGGCAATGGCACAATCGAATTTACAAGGGTTAATTTAGCAGCGCATTTTTCGAACCTTCAGGTTTATAATACTGCCTGTGCGGACACGCCAGTGCGTCGCTCTAGAACACTGCCAAGGTAAAATTAACCATAATAAATCCAATTGCCCACTTCGGTTCTAGTTGTTAAGGTACTAAATTTAACTGTTATCATTTTGTACCACACAGCACTACCACGTCAAAATAACACTGTTTGAAAAAGATTAAACTCTGATAGGAATTCAGAGCACTAATTTTCATTGCCAAAATGAAAAAAATTTGCAACTTACCACAAATATGGAGCAAAGATGTGGTTGAAGACCTATCAGTTTAAGCTTAAGTTTTTAATGATTACCAAAGGTACCGGACTCGTCGCCAACTGTGATGTGCTAGGCGGGGACACACCTTAGCCCAGCGTGGGCACCAATGGTAATAAACAACACTGACTACCAGAGTGTAGGCTACAGCTGATAAGACAGCGAACTTCCTGTTTACTGCTCTTTAAATACAGGGAAGTCATGTGATACACTTAAGATTATATACAATTATGGAACAGCCTATTTAGTGGTTAAAGGGTTATCTTGGTAGGGTTAACATATAGACATGAAATTGATGGCTGCCATTGTGGAGCACACAAGTGACGACTCCACAATATCTATTAGGGATATAGACAATCAACAGATTTAAGTTGAAATCGGGGAACAGAATGCACGTAGCTTCAATGGTAGACGTAGTTTTGCTAATAATGAACCTTGACACTCCTTCGTGACGCAACAAGAATGCCCCCAGCTGTGGAACCACGATCCTGACACAAGAGAGAAAAACCAGAATCACCAACAAACATGGCATCAGTAATTGAGTCGTTTAACCATGTTTCCACCAGGACCACAATGTCTGCACACCCAAAGGAAAGTTTGTGAGTAAACTCGGCCAGCCTGTTACTCAAGTTTCTATCATTAATTAAAAGGTAGGAACGACTTGAGTACCGGCTGGTAAAAAGTGAAGACGTATGTGTTTTAGGCAGAGAAAGTTTTAACCCGTCACTGTGTTTATGACAACCATTCAGTCTCTAATAAAATTGAAGTTCCCCTCATAGGAGAAGAAACAATCCCTGCTTGGGTTCAACAACCAATACTACACAACAACGTCTATTAAAAAATGTTTGCCGTAGGAGGAGAGGCAGATACAATCACGAGCTGAAACGTGTCTATACTGAGTTATGACATTCCACTTAGAAACAAAACCGACATTACGACCTTTGCATCAAGTCATGAATTGTCCATTGCATCGGATTACATAATGTTTTAAGTCAGACCGACCAGGATTTCTTGAAAACTGCATCGGCGGAAAATAACACACAATTCTTATTCTAACATGGGGTAAAAGGGAATTGAGGTGAGCCAACAGATGCTTTAACTTAGGAGCCATACTGTCAGGGTTGTCAAGACCCACATCTTTGGTTCCAATACATAATACAATTCCGGACACTTCGTCGTTAGATTTGACAATTTCGGGAATGAATTCAGCAATGTTGTTGATTCGTGCGTCTTGAGCACCATGTCACAGATTTGGACTCGAAATTTCTGGGTAATTTTAAATGCCTAACATGAGAATCGCCTATAACTAGAATTTTTTCACTCCACTGGTAGACGTGGTGTCAGAGGTTAATGGAAGGCGATGGTGTACATCCAAGTAAAATGGGCCTGGGGCTAAAACAACTTCGCTTCACACTAGGCAACGATGTCGGGTTTAATTTGTTGAGTCAATCAATCACTGGAACAGGTCTCCTACCAGGCAGTCCTGAATGAACATTGGCGACACATTACAGGGGAACAAAATGGGAACACAAGGATTGACTATCAAGAGCAAATTTGTGGGCCGATGTGGTACGTGCTCGAGATTGAATTGGTGCAGCATCTGTGGTCAAAGTACCAGAGTATACAGGGATAGAGACAATGTGGGCGGACTTGACCACCAGGCCTTCAGTGGTTTGTGATAATACCGTGCTAACAATAAGTTCGGAAGAGTGTGATAAGTTTTAATGTATGGCAGCAGTGAGTGCCAGAACGTCCTTAGGTGAGCCAGAGCAATTGTGCTGTTTAAGAGCTTGAAGAGCTCTCCCAATACCACAGACTGCTTCAAAAGAGCATTTTTTATCTTTGATTCGAGACTGACAAGCTGATGCGCATAAAATTGTCAAAAGACTCAAGGAAAATTATGAGTTATTCATAAAAGTTCTCCAACCATTCCAACCGTTCCATATTTCTTGGGAGGACCACTTTCATAATATAAACTCCAGGTAAACCAAAATAAAATGGAAGCCATATAAAATTGTTTCCACTAGAGTGTGTACACTCTACAGAAATAAAGTTGCCAGTACTTGTCTGGCTGCATGTTTGCACAATACAAATCAGCCTTTGATGTTTAGAAAATTAAGAGATCACATCAGAATAATTTCAAGTCTTTAACTTTTTACAAATATTTATGCTTACTTCCAAATCATCATGTATCACATTTAACCTTAACACAAGCCAGTTTCAAAACACTTCCCACAACGCCTTTCGTAAAATTTAATAAATGCAATACTGAAAAAAAAATTAAAGAAAAAATCCATAAGCTAGAAATGAACTAAGAACATTACTTTAATCATTGGCCAACAATAACAGACTGAGGTACACTGCCAGACAGAAAACAACGCTGAAATTGCTGACTGCATTCTACAAAGCTAACTAGCTGTAGCCTGTGCTATTGCACGGGTGGTGCTTGATGCACCGTTTAAAACATTGGGACGATTTGCTTTCTCATGTGTTTGTTGCAAAAGGCTTGTAACCCATCTGTCTTTCTGTGGCCACCGGCTAGGAAATGCTGATGTTCGTTTGCTTCGCTCACTCAATCAGCGCCTCCCTTGATCCGGACTCCATGCACTTACATAACATATGAATCTTTTCACCGGAAATAAAAGGAATACGCCTTTGTACACCGGAAATAAATAAATACGCCTGCCTTTGTACAGCCAAGTGTAAATCGTTAGCCCGCCGGCTTTGTCAATTTTGTTCGATATTTAACCGAGTTTCACTAATCCTTTAATTTTGAATGATCTACAGCGACAGAACCTTTAGCCAGTGGTTTAATATTAAGTTGTATATACATATCCGTTAAAAGTTACGTTTTCAGTTTTTGAGCACACTGGCTACCAAACGCTGATGACCCCTGTAGGCGCCTGAAAACATGATTTTACCTAGAGGTAATTAGTACTAAGGTGAAACCAACGGCATTCGCTCTTGAATACGGCCATAAATAACATATCAAAAGTCTACCAAACTATTCTTGGTGGAAAGCCGCAATTTTTCAAAATTGCGCCCAAATTCGACACTTTCACTGTTATTTATTGAAATACTGAATGCCCTTTCCCAGTTTGAAAAATTATACCCCTAGGTTTTTTGTTCGTCTCGAAATTTCCTTTCCAATGAATCAAAACATAACCGGAAATAACTACCGGAAGTGTTACTAATGTGTTAGTGAAAAGACGCCATTTTGAAAATAATATGACACTTAGAATTCCCTTTCCCAGTTAGCGAAATTACACTCTTGCCTTTATTGTTCCTCTTTAATTTTCCTCCAATGATATCAAATACAACCGCAAGTGGTACAAATGAATCATGATTAGTGCATAGTATATGCAGTAATGGAAATAATACTGCCAAAAATTGAAGGCATTGTTCACTTTGCGTGAAAAGCACTGAATTTGGTATGGATGCACATGAAGGCTAACTGGCTGGACAGGAAAAGATACATCTTTTACATCTTTTACGTAACAGATACATCTTTTACGTAACAGCAACCACAAAATGTATTATCACCCTTAATTCGCGTGAACGCTCCTTTTTTCAATTGGTTGTTATAGTGATATTCGTGCTCTTGTGAATCCTCTAATAGCCCGAAATGGACATACTTAGATTTTATGAATGATGGGAATCTGTTCTTTCCGTCAATCATAACCGATATTGTTTAACTTAAGACAGTCCTACACCCATATAAAGGTGAAAAGGTAATGGCGCAGCAGAGAAAGCATATGTTGCCGAATGAAAACTGTTCTTGCTAACCCTCTAATTGCCCGAAACGCGGGACAATTGATTCAGGCTGTTTTTATTCTTTAATTCTGATTCAAGGCGTTTTATACGATTGTGGAAATTTTCGTTTTGTGTTTTCACACGACGGTCCAGTTGGCACTTTTCCGTCCGTAATCCCACGTATTCCTTTTTTAAGCCGTCATTTGCAATCGTAATGCAATCTCTAGTTTCATTGAAACGACACAAACATACTATTTAATACAAACGTTTTAAAACGCACAGAAAGATTCCTTTTTTAAGCAGTCTATTTGCAATCGTAATGCAATTTCAAGGAACTTGATGGGTCCCTTTATGATTGTGGAGTTTTTGTATGATTAGTACTTACAATAGTCATTAACACTGGCGATAGCCGGTGTTAGTAAGGGTCGACCTAGGATCTCTGTGTTAAACTTTCAACTTTGAGAGCTTATAACTCCGTCAAAAGTAAACATTTTAAAACCAAATTTGGAATCTAGCCTTGACTAGTCAAGGCCTGTCTGCAGTCCAAAAATTGTGAAATTCGGGCGTGCCAAACCTGAGATACAGAGAGGGGCCAAATAGACAACTTCTTGGTCTTGGTCTTGTTCTGGGGATGTACCTTTCGTCTGTCCTCTCTACAGGCCAAACCATTTGTCCTATGAAGCCAGTTCTTAGCTCATTTTACAGGTATTGCTCTGTAGATGTGCCCTTTTCATAAGGCATTTTCTAATTGGTCAAGTGGTTCAGGGGTTATGGAGCTCTAAACGACCAGATTGATTGTTTTACATTGTTTTAAACATTGTTATTATGCAACAATGCTAATTAGCAAACGCCAGCTGTAGACTGAAGATTAAAGGATTTGTTTCTATTGTTAACACTGGGGATAGTGGTTAACGCTCGTTAAACCCTTTACCCTTTTTTTTTTTTTCCAGTGTTAGTAAAAGTCAGCCTTGGGTCTCTGTGTTAAACTCTCAGTTTTACAGTTTAGCTGCAATTCTAAAAGTAACACGAATTAATAAACAAAAACGGAAC
>JAHWFP010184031.1:0-12676 GCA_023313725.1 Lithobius niger | reverse complement strand
TGGTCGGACGTCAATACTGACAAAATGAAAGTGTTTGTGGCTTTGATTTTGACCATGGGTTTGGTAAAAAAAATTATTTAGAAGACTACTGGAGTACTAATGAGCTAATTGAGACACCTTTCTTTGGACAAATGATGTGTAGAGATCGTTTTACCAGTATATTGTATTGTTTACATTTGAATGACAATGACACCCAATTACGTCCTGACGAACCCAATCGTGAACGTCTGCACAAATTCAGACCATACATGGATAGACTAGTTTCTCGTTGTAATGATGTTTACACACCTTCCAGTGGAATCAGTATTGATGAAGCAGTGGAACCATGGAAAGGAAGACTAGTCTTCAAGCAGTATTTGCCAAACAAACATGTGCGGTTTGGCATAAAACTATATGAAGTATGTGAAGTAACTCAGGGTATTGCTGCAATTTCGAGGTGTATACTGCTGACCAAGAAATCACAGAAATGGTTGCAACATTTGACATTGTAATGAGGCTGTTGCGTGGTCCCCCATCGTTGCTGAAGAAAGGGTATACAGTAGCAATAGATCGATATTATAGTTCTCCTTCACTATTTTCAGCACTTAGTGCAGAAGATACACTGGCAATAGGCACTGTAATGAGCAATAGAAAAGGCCTGCCAAACACTGTAACCAAAGCAAAATTTGGCAAAGGTGAAACTATGTGTGCTTTTAAATCTGACATGGCTGTTGTGAAGTGGAAAGATAAACGAGATGTTTTGTTGCTAAGTACTGTAACAGCCACCCCTAACAAAATGTGCGCAACTGGGAAAGTTACACGTGACAGTGGCGAGCCAGTACTCAAACCCAAAGCAGTTATGGAGTATAATAAACTAATGGAAGGGGTAGACAGGAGTGACCAGTTATGCAAATATAATGCCTTCACACACAAATCCATGAAGTGGTGGAAAAAGCCATTTTACCATCTTCTAAATTTAGCAGCCACTAACTCGTACATCCTGTACAAGAAAAACGAGCGTAACCCAGTCCGCCACAAGAAATTCCTGGAGTCAGTTGTATACTCGTTGTGTGAAAGTTCTACATACAGGCAGCCACAAGCAGCATTAGGCCGTAAGACACTAGATAGACTCGTAGGACGCCACTTTGTTTCCTTGATTCCACAAACCCAGAAAAAAAAATCCGCAACGGTATTGTGTAGTGTACCATGTGCCTAATGGTAAGCGGAAATCTCCCAGCGAAAAGCGGCGAGAAACGAGGTACGAGTGTGTAGATTGTAATGTGGGGCTACATTTGGAGCCTTGCTTCAAATTGTACCATACGTACAAAGATTATCAACGCCAGTACTTCGAGAATGTGCAAGAAAGTGAGTAGGCGAAGGCCTATAAGTGTAAACAGTGTACATAGCATAGTGTAAATATCCTAGTGTAAATAAGTGAGTAAGCCTAAATATGTATATAGTGAAAAAATCTTCAAGAAAGTGAGTTGTCTAAGCCACTTCAAGAAAGTGAGTCGTATATAGCGTAGACATAGCCCAAAGTGGATAGGCCTAGGTCTGTATGTGTATATAGTGCACTGCAAGGAAGTTTCTATGCCCCTGTTGCTGCCCCTGAAAATGACGGTAAGGAGCATGATGACATTTACTATTTTTTTCCCCTTAATCAAGTGAATATTTTGTTGATTTTTTATATGTATTGCAACATATAGGTATTTAACTACACTTTTGAAAATTTTCAGGCTGATCACATCACAATTTATATTTTTTTCATATTTTTTTCTAAAACACTGAAAATACGCCTTACATGCTTAGTGACAGGTGCAAATCAACAAAAAACATGCTCAGCATGAATAAGGTTAACACGATCTTTACCGATATTTACTGATCCCGAATTTTACCAATATTTACTGAAAGCGGTATCGATAGGTAAAAGCCAGATACATCGATAATAAACCAAATTGAAGATATTTTCCCTTCTCATCGACTGATTGTTACATTTGAATACACCATTTTGATTGTTTTTCTCACCAGCTTTTCAATGGTCTAAAACAACAAGCAGCTGTCTCTTATTGTTTAGAACTTAAAAAGCAAGATGTTACATTTTGATTGAAAATGGGCATTTTACGTTGAGGTTTCGTAAGCATAGTGTTCAAGTATAAAAGGTTTAACTCACTCAACTGGTTTTGCACGTCGGCGAATTTTCGATCCTTTCCGCGGATCTTCTTCAGGCCTAATTAAAGTTATATACACTATTTACACATATTCATGACGAATTTTCGGAGCACTACATCCCGTCCTTCTTCTTTGCTCGTGGTGGTTGATGGTGGCCGTTCTGCGAGTTTGAATTTAATTGTTTTATGGCCCCTGTTGGGATTGGGTCGGCTTGGGTTTGCTTCAGTGCTGGGATGGGTTTTCGTTGTAGGTGGTGGGGAACGAGTGCATTTACGTTTCTGAAGGCCCCTTTGGTGAGATTGCAGGGTGTTGGTTTTTGGAGATCTATGGCGATGGATTCTAGGGCTAGTCTGGGGTAGAGCTTCTTCTCTTTAAAAAGGATTTCAGTGTTCTGGAAGTCGGGAAGATGGCCTGTGTTGACGAAATGTACTGCTAGCCCATCATTTAGGTCGAATTGTTGAACAGCTGATTTGTGCTCAGCATTTCGGGTTTTGATCATGCGTTTGGTGTGGCCTACGTAGGTGGTGGGGCACTGTAGGCATGGAATGCGGTACACAACATTGGTTTGAAGGGTGGGGTGGATGGGTGGTGGTCTTGGTCGAAGTAGTGTTTTGATGTTGGGGGGTGTGGAGAACCTTGTGCGGATGTTGGCTTCTTCAAGGATGCGACGGATGGGTTCGGAGATGGGTTCGGAGATGGGTTCGGAGACTGTGGGTTTTGTGTTTTAAAGTGATTGACATAAGCAATATTATTTTAAACCAATATTTCAATAATCATATGCATTTATGCCTATGCTTTATGTATGCAATGCTTTCAAAAGTAATTTTATTACAAAGATATACTACAGTATTCCAGTTTTAGGTCAATTGGGAACTGGGATCGGTTATCAGAATTTGGTATCGATAATCAGGGTCGGGATTTGGCATCAACCTGTTTATTTTTGTGATTGGCTCGGGTAGAAAAGAGCTGATCATCAGAGCCTTAATATTTCGTCATGTTGAAGGTAAATTTCAATGCAGCCAAAATTCAAATTGTGAAAAATGTAAGGGAAAGGATAGAGAAAAACTAAAAGTTAAAGGATGAGTGTCCACCATTCACAGAGAGAAAGATGCATCAAGAACGTTTTCACGATACTGTCCAGCTAAGTAGATAGCTATCTTGGTGGCCTTTCCCTTGTTGAATGATATCACTACTTTCAAATGCCGACCTTTTTTGGCCAAACAGCCAAATAGTAAAGAAAGCGGAGCACGCTCCATTATGTCGACAGTGGAAGTGACATCGGCCCTAGTTACGATGTCATTCAAGTCATGGCACCACATAACTGAATCCCAGTCTTTAATCTTAAGTGATGGAGGCTGTGAAGGAGCCTGTAAAGGACGTCGTTAGAGTTGTCAACTGAAAAACTTAAACCAAGCTTTCAGGGGAAGGGAATGTAGAGGGAGAATGGGGATTTGGAGGAGGTGGGGTGCACCCTTAACAACACAAAGTTAACGCTGCTAAAGAGTCAACCCAAACGAATTGCTAAAGAGTCAACCCAACCGCAGTCCATAGAGTGTGGTTGCCACCATGTTATGTAGAATAGCAATCTCCTTCACAGATGTGCTGTCGGGAAAACACGCGGTTGGTATTTTTCGCAGGAGGCAAGGTTAAGTTTGATTTTAAAGGCCGATAGACTAATTTTACTTGGTACAATTCAAATTATAAAGAAACACTGTCACACTCTACCAAACAGTCCTTCAAACCACGTGTGGTTTAGGACGAATTTTAGACAGTTTGTATTTTGGTTTTCCAAACTATCCTGTCTTTGACAGGCCGATTGTCGTTATAAGTTAAAAGTTCGTAGACAACATGTTGGCATAAGTTTGGAAAATCGGCCTGACGAAGACAGGAGATTTTGGAAAACCAAAATACAAACTGTCCAAAATTCGCCTTAAACAACACGTGGTTTGAAGGACTGTTTGGTAAAGTGTAACAGTGTTTCTTTATAAGTTAAGTTTGATCGGAGATCACACAAAAAATCTAAAATATAAACAAATATTCCCCTACACTCACACGCACTATTGCATCATTAGCAGTAACGATTTTAGCAGTAGCAATTTTAGTACAAAATTAGGCGGAAAGTTTGACAATTGGTTCAACAACCTTCTCAATTTGTAACTAATGGAAAATGGACAAAACAAAAATTATGCTTGGTTTAACAATAATAATAATGAAGACGACGCCGAGCCAACACTGACTAAAGGTTTTTCATATGTTGTCAGCGTGCCACTAAATTAAGTAAATATTTAAGTACATTATTTATTTTACGTCATTGATTTGCAAATAAATATCGAGCATAAATAAGAAACTATTTGAATTTGTTTAGAGCCATCTCTCCACATTCATCTATTGTTGGACTAACTCAATAAAAAACCTGGTACAGAACTGTTGCACTCACTACTTACCTTTGTTCCATCTAAACTCAAAAATATCAGATTTGGAAAATCTAGGGAAAAAAAAGAAAATGTACAATTAAAGGAAAGTGTATGTCCGAAAAATTCGTAGGTAACAACTTGCCAGATTAGTCAGAACATACAAATAATGGATATTTAGCAAATTTTCCCAAAAATACAATGTTCAATCCAAGAACTGCAGAAACTCTGTCACAAAATAATGTACGAAATAAGCCACTAAAATTAAGTGGTTATCAAGAGCGAGCGGATATCAGCATTAATTTTTTTTAGTACCATTCCTGAGAAACATTTAATACTTCTATACGTTATCCTTAGGCTACAAAATATGTTAACTTCTACGACAGGGCAAAACACACCTACATGAATCTTTTTTTTTTAATATCCATAAGCACAAATAAAATAAACTACTTACATTTACAACAAGGTAAACAAACATGCGATATGTTTGTCCGACCTAAACTTAATCTCTGAAGCGATGGCCAAGGTGATGTTGCAAATTTTTGTAGACCTTCATCCGTTACTTTGGTACCTTCCAAATTAAGAGTGTGGAGGGCCGGATACTCTGAAAATCAAAAAACTACTAAGACACTGCCATTACGGCCACAAAATTGTACTTAAAAAAAAACATTGAAAATCTAACTATGGTGCATTAGGTAGCAAATTTTTTTTTGGCTTCTTGTACCCTTAACCAACTAAAAAAAAAGAGACTGGCAAAATGCTAATTTTGAACAAATTGCATTACAAGTGCAGTGCTCCCAGCCAACTTCAATGGATAAAAAATAAGAAACATAGGAATTTTTTGTTAAAAAAAAAAAGGAGGTTTATAGGAAAATTAAACAAAATTTATAGGAGGTTTATAGGAATTATTAGCATGGATGCAGTAGGAGAGTGTGCTATGTATTATTAGAGAACAATTTTTTTGGTTGTCCTACAATGCAATAAGATAAAAATTCATTTTTGAGTGCACAAACGGTCAGTACATGCTTTAACTGGCCATGCTTAGCCACCGACCAATTCACATTTCGTTTTCATACCATGCTGCAGTGCCACGGAAGAGGGAGATCGACGTGCTTCTTTAAGGATCATCCAAATAAGTAGCGTAGCAAGGAAACAGGCCACAAATAGGGCAATATTTCAGCTCGGAACAGAAACATATAGGAAATATAGGAGCATTTCACGATTTATATGAGCTTTATAGGAATCTTATAAAAAAAATAGGAAATATAGGAAGACTGGGAGCCCTGCAAATGAAAACTCTGCAAACTCCAAGCTACAAACTCTTTTAATCCAACTGTGCTAAAGTAAACAGAAGTAATACAAGATTTGGTAAAAGCATACAAATTGTAGGTACTATAGCTTTCATATTTTAAAATAAAAAGCCAGGTTACTCAGCAACCACTTATTTTGAAAAAATATTTTCTTATGCAAATTGTCTGGCAGAAGACCAAAGCAGACAACAAAAATAACTTATGTTTCAAAATGTTTAAATTATGGTACCGTTAATGACTAGTAGTATTAAACAATTTGCAGCTGCTAATGACTGGCTCAAAAAAAATACGAAATAGGGTGCATTTCTTATAATAGTAAAGTTTCATGAACACACATTACCCACAAATTTATTGTAATTAACTCTTTTCTTCTACCTCTGACTACTATTTTAAAGAAGTCAATGAGACTGAACTATTAGCTCTCATTACTATTATACAGGGTGTCCCAAAAGTCCCAGTCCAGCCTCATAACTTTTTTAGGGGTCGAAAGAAACTAGTGAAACTCTGATAATGTATATTTTGTTAAAGGAGCTACCTTTTTGTAAAACCGGATTACGCCTGCCCCCCTAGCGGGGGCCCCAGGGGCCACAACTCAGAAATTTCAAATAGAAGGGGGGGGGGGTAGAGTAATACCTTATTTGAAAGGTCTTCATTAGGCGAGTAAAGTGCCGCAACGATTGCTTCGATACGATAAGCCCATACAAAATGGCAGCCAGTCAAACATTCTGAATTTCCTCTACATCCCTGTCTTACTCAGGCCAAAGACGTCGTAAAGGAACGTAGGTGGCAGCAAAATGCTTCGTTCAACATAGTTGGAGAACATCCACATCTTTTGCGGTGTGAAGCCCAGAGTGTGGGCTTCAGTTATCCACCCCCCCCCCTCCCCATTCCCAGGGGGGCAAGGAGGCCCACACTCTGGGCTTCAAAATGCAAGAGATGTTGTAGGTGTGATCCAACTAAATTGAACGAAGCATTTTGCAGCCACCTACATTCCTTTACGACGTCTTTGGACTGAGTAAGACATAGGGATGTAGAGAAAATTTCTATTGTTTGACTGGCTGCCATTTTGGATGGGCTTATCGTATCAAAGCAATCATTGCGGCACTTTATTACCTAATGAAGACTTTTCAAATAAGGTATTACTCTAACCCCCCCCCCCCCCATTCCATTGGAAATTTCTGGGTTGGGCCCCTGGGGCCCCCTAGGGGAGCAGGCGTAATGCCGGTTGTACAAAAAGGCAGAGCCTTTAACCAAACATACATTACCAGAGTTTCACTAGTTTCTTTCAACCCCTAAAAAAGTTATGTGGCTGGGCTGGGACTTTTAAGACACCCTGTATAGGAGGTCACATCAGAAAGTCAAAACAAATCACACACATATTACACACATATTACATACCAGCCACAACAGAAAAACAGTTATCTGTTATCTGGGAACAGCCTCTAAGGTTAAGAATTTGTAGTCGTTTTAGGGCTAAAAGTATAACAAAAACAAAATAACATCAAATTAAACAACTTTCCTATCACTAATACAGTTATACCTTTTGATAGTAGTAAGCAGTAGTCATCGTTATTTTACATAAGATACAAGTTCTAAGATTTGATCCATCCCGACCCCACAATTTTACATCATTGAATAACCATGTACCGTAAATCGTGGATTAAACGCCCATGGGCTTATGCAGTTAATTTGGCAAAAATAGGGGGTGGGCTTTAAATCAAGCATTATCAATTTTCTAACCTTTCTGGACATCTATTACCGAAAATTCGAAGCTTTTGAACGATCTATGAAGACCAATTTTTACATCCTTTTAATTGCTGTGAAGAAGGGAGGAGGCTTAGGTGAGAGATGCCCAGGCCTTGTGCAGGTGCTAGGCGCTAAAGAAAGAGTCCACTATAACTACAGGGAGGGAGAAGGGGCCAGTCAACATAGCAAGCAGTACTATCTTTATTCACATCGTATAACTTTTAGGTAAATTTTCGTAGAAAAACGACAATTTGAGGGATGGGCTTTAACTCCACTATTTCATGATTTTGACTTTTCAGCATTTTAGGGGGTGGGCTTTAGCTTCAACTGGGCTTTTAATACACGATTTACGGTATATGCGTCAATATGACTTTTTTGTTACGAAGTAGTATTGTAAACAACACCAAAATTACGTTAGTGTGCAGCCAGAATGTCAAATACAATTTATTCGGTTAGAAGGGCTGGATGCTTAGCTGAACGAATTAACATTTAATTCACATCATATTGTGTACTAAACACGCTTGTTGTGGTAAGCGAGGAAGTTTAATACAGGCAGGTATTGTATGCAAAATAAACACACATCACAAGTGCAGGTGCAGGTGCTTACAAAATGGGGTAAAGGGATAGGGTCGTTCTTCTGAGTAGGCCCTTCTAACTGGGTTAATGATGAGGGACGGTGTCTTACTTTATCAACACTTGAGCATAGCAATAAAACTATTAAACCAAACAAATGTGATGAAAGTATTTCTCCTTAGGATATGATTACAGTTTTTACATGGTACTTGTGCAGGAGAGTTGAACTTTTTTAAGTGGAAGGCTTTAATCCTATGATTCGAAGGAAAAAATAAGGAGCTATTCCTTGCTTCACTTAGCCTCATTTATTTAAATTTCCAAACAAAGTCTACTTAAATATGAAAAACTTCCACTGCCACATACGCTCTTGCTTCCCCTAGTCATTAGTGCTTGATCAGTGCATCGGACCACTGATACTTCAGTGCCAATGGTTCTATAAATTTTACCCATCATCATCGGCTGGTGGCTTCGTTTATGTGGTGATGGTTGGGACCATGGGTTGTTCCTTCAGATAAAGCATATTATTCATAACATAATGCTGTTTAATCAGCTAAATGTGTACATTATTTGTTAATTTCATTCAGTGTATTTGTTTGGTTGACGATCCCGTTGTCCATGGTAACCCATTCATGGCCGAAATAGCCAAAGAGCAACTGCTACAACATGGAGCCAAAAGTAAGTCTCCAGGCTCGCTGCGAGCTTTGTGAGCGATTCCCGAGCAAAGCGAGCAACAGCCCAGTGGGCAGTGTCCTCGTCTCCAAATCAACTGGATGCCGGTTCGAATTCTGTGACTGATCTATCATATGGCATGAAAGGGTTAATATGTAACATTGTTTAACATCCAAATCCGACAGCGAACTGACTGCTACTACATTGTTGTGGTTAGTCCATTTCTCATTACAAGGTACAACTCGCTAACCAGAACAAGGAGTAAGCAGACCACAGGCAACAACTCAGTTCAAGCCATACTCGGCTGTAGCAACGTATGACACTGTCAGTCAGTTACTTACTTCAGTGTATATTAAAGCTATTTAAAATTAAAATAGGGTGCGTTATCCAACAGTATACAAGATGTTTGCCCGAAGGTTGCTAAATAAAACACCAATTTCAAATTCTTTAATACAGCCCATTATTTTACAGTTGACTGTGTCGAGACCATGAAGGTTGACACAAGCCTAAATTTCTTGCAAACTTTTAAAAAAGTGACAAACTAAGATTATAGCAAAAATAAAATTTTTTAACATGTAATAAAATCAGAGCTATAAACAAACTGCTAATAAAATTTGAGCTTATTTAACTTTCTTTGCACTTTGTATTTTTTATTTATTTATTATTCAAGAAATTTACTTGTATGAAATTTTAAAACCTTAAACAGACTAAAATACCAGGGCCTGCACCAGGTTGGTTTTAGTTTTTGTTTGCCTATACGAAAATATACATTGAAATTGACTTCCCTGCCAGGCTCGTAACCCACTGCGCATGACAGGAACTGGGTTCGCCTATATAAGCGGATCGCAGCGATTCTCAGCATCTCTCTTCCTGCCCCCATGAACCTAGTCCATCAGAGGGGAAGCTAGGCGGGTAAAAGGTAATGTATATTTTCGTATAGGCAAACAAAGACTAAAATCAACCAGGTGCAGGCCCTGGTATTTTAGTTTTTTTATTGCCACGAAAGCAGACTTCGTCACAGAAGGTGGCAGGCTTGGTTTGGAGTATACGCGTTACGAGCCGGCAGCCTCACGGAAAGTATCCTGGGGAAAACAACCAAAAGAACCTCAATCCCAGACCCCAGAACCACAGTCCCCTGGGGCGAGCAACAGGAACAACAAAATGCCAGGAGCGGTACCTTAAGGGTCCTCACCCTGGGGCAAGGTAGAGATGCAAACAAATAATGGAAGCCATCCCACCTTGGGTCGGTAAGCGATGACGACAGGGAACAGGAACGTGCGCTGAAGGACGAACCGCAGGAATTGTAGCGTAGGTAGGCGGCGGGAGCAAGGCACACGTCAGGACGTTCGATCGGAAAAACGACAGTTCAGAAGAGCCGAGAGTTAGGACCATTAGAAGGATCTATCCGATCTTCTGCCCCTGGTGAGTTGGCGATAGAGGTGCAGAAAAGAAAGCACGAAGTAGGATCCAGCATGATAGGGAGCCACGCACTGAGAAGTCCATGACGACAGATGCTGTTGATGGAATCCGATAGGGAAGTCCACAAATCGGGTGCATGGCGGAACTGTGCATGCCATCACGAATCAGGTCCATGTTTGCATTGATACCTGTGGCAGTTTCGTAAAAAAGGAGAGGACCGTGCAGGCGCCATGGATCAGAATGTTGTACAAATTTTTAAAGTTCAGCGAGGAACGGTGGGACCTATCCTCAGATCCAACAACGTGGATCAGAAACAACATTTCTCGTGGGCCGAAAAAGACACAAGGTTACTGTGAAGAATAAGAGGCCCGCTAGGGTAAAGCCCGGAAACCTAAGGTTTACCCCTTTTACCTTCCTGCAGCACAGCTTTAGTTCGCAGCGGAAGGAAGTAAAACGTCGGGCTGTACCGGGTAGGCGCGGGCGGGTAAGACAACCCAAACGGTGGTCCAGAACAGGAACGACGGCATGCCAAGGAGGCCGAGCTGGACGGAGCAGTCATGGCACCAGAGAGCACAATGAGTGCGCGAGCAAGGGATCGGAGAAACAGCGAAGAAGGAACGTATTGTAGGTGATGACTCCGGAACCGAGTGTGGGAGAACGCCTGTCCGGGAACAACGGACGGCGGGAAGCCGTGAATGGGCGTGACAGGCCGGATGGGACGTTCAAAGAGGAGACGTAGGCCCGAAGGCAGGTCAGTGGGCGGGAATCGTGCAGCGTAGAACTCACAGGGAAGGCTGAAAACAACCGGTCGAGGCCGGAAGTCTGCAGGGCCGATGAAGGTGCTGCAACGAAGGGCGAAAGAAAGGACCTTGTCGTCGCGATACCCGTCGAGGTAGAAAACTCCACTGCTACGCGGAGGATGGCCACTGATGAGTTAGAAACCACTGGCTTGACACGGAAGCCAAAAGAGCGCCGAAGTCAACATTGGAACAGGAACGTGTGGTCTTAGTATGAAGAGGCATCGATCCGGAACAGGGAATCGAGGGAGCGCCATGGGCACATGATGTAGAAGGACTGACGTCCTCAAAGTGGATGATGGGAGAATGGGACCGTGTCGATTGCAGTAAGTTGTTGAGGAAGGTAGGCGGACAGCAGAAGCGGTCCGTAAAAGGGAACAGACCGGGTGTTGGGTCCCGGACCCATTCTCCACGAAGGTATCGAGAAACTCCACTGGGTAACCGGAAAGGCTGGTCGGCAAGGTAGGGCTACATCGCTGACCAGGTTGAGCTGCCCCCCACCTCCCACTTTTCCGACAATCCAACGGACAAACCGGCCAATTATGAAACGGCGCGGAAGGCGACTAATGGGATCAGGAACGGGTGTACTGGGCGAATGTCAGCGGTCTACCCGGACCAAGAGACTCGACGAAGGCGAATGCTTACTTGCAGGACTGAAGGAACCACTTACCAGGTCGATGATAACAAGAGATAGGAGATCGGCGATAGAAAGCAAATGAAGCTAGTAAACGTATGAAAGTAGTCTGTGCGAGCGCAGTCATGTTGGAAGTGCAGTGGATCAAAAAATCCACGAAACCGCTGGTGAGCGTGCAGTGGATCGAAAAGTCCGCGAAACACGGAGTGAAGGTCGAGGGGTTCGCAAGCCAAACCGTCACAGGTCTGTGGATCGAATCAGGCTCCAAAGAGGAGGCAAGAGGTGATGACGAATGCAAGAATTGTAGTGTGTAGCTGTGGTCCCCTGGTCCGTTTCTAGCAGACCAAAGGGTCTGGGGGATTGTGGACAGATGTCGACGGTTCCGGAGGACAGAAGAGAGACCGTAGAGCGCAGGAGTAGCATTCAGCACGTCCGTTGTGGAGGAGGTCTTGAAAGGAAAGACGAAGCGATGGCCAATGAGTCAATTCAAAGGGAAGAGGCTGCACAGTCTCAATGCGCAGAAGGTGGTAATGCCGGACGCAGGACAAGAACTGGTAACCTTGAATCAGAAGAGGCTGCACAGCTTCATGTGCAAAAGGCAGCAATACCGGAACGACGACAAGGACAGAGAACCGGGAATCAGAATGTAACCCTGGAATTGGAAGAGGCCGCGCAGTCATCATACGCAGAAGATGGCAACGTTGGACTGAGGATCAGGTAAGGAGTCGGGACGCAGGAGAGGCCGCTCAGTCTCCATGTGCAGAAGGTGGCAATGTCGGAACACAGGACAAGGACTGGGAACCTCGAATCAGAAGAGGCTGCACAGTCTCATGTGTAGAAGGCAGCAATGCCGGGACCGATCGTAGTCAGAAGCTGAAGGAAACGTTTTCAGGACTGATGACAACCTCAGTGTAGTCAAGGCGGAGACAGAAAGCGGAACACGGTGCCCAAGAAACAACAACCGAAAGA
>JAHWFP010184027.1:18071-49182 GCA_023313725.1 Lithobius niger | reverse complement strand
CCCCCAGCATGTTGGCCGTGTGCTGCAACCTAGTAATCCGTGGAGGCAGAGATCCTGGCTTTCGGGCTTTGGCTCCTTATTCTGGAGGACGGGTGGCCTGGGCGAGCCTGCCTGAGATCAATCGGCTATGACCTTTTGGGTCCTGTCGATGTGGGGAGGCGGCTTGTGCTGTATCCATCTGCATCACGGACCCGAACTGTTTGGGTTATCGACAGAGGTGGTGTGTACGACTTCCTTGGTGGCCTCGCCTCTCGGCATGCTTAGGCTGCCACCTCACCGAGATAGACGGCAGTGTTAGCTTCCTGGAGCAGGGCCCTGGATATGCGGCTTCCGGCCCTGCATCACCCGAGTGCCACACGGGGTTTTCTTTTCTGGGGGGCGCACCGCCGTGACTCCATGCACTCCATGGCAACTACTTCTCCCCCCCTCCCCCGAAAAAATTTCTTCCCCCAAAAATTCTTCCCCTCCTCGCCGCACTAGCAAGCGCCAGAGGAGGGAATCAGAGATGGTTGGGCTTGATGCCCAGTTACCAGACGTCAGTAAAAGCCGGGACCAAGTCCCAAAGTTTCTGGTGGTGACAGGCGAGGGCCGAGATGTTACACAACTCGGTCCTTTCGCTGTCCACAAAGCACTGAAAGGGATCTGTGGTTCAGATCCGAAGAGTGTCTCTCGGCTCCGTGCTGGGGGATACCTTGTGAAAGTTGCGGACGATGCTCAGGCAAAGAGGCTTTTGAAGGCAAGTGCACTGGGATTATGCCCGGTGCGTGTGGAGCCGCTTTGTACCTTAAATAGCAGTAAGAGGGTCGTGACGTGCTTCGATTTGAGTGGTCTCAGTGATGATGTCATCTTGGATGAACTCAAGTCACAAGGCGTTACGGCCGTTAGGCGTTTGACGCGGAAAGGTGACAATGGTGCTCAGCCAACTGACACCTTTTTCCTGACCTTTGATTCGCCGATTGCACCACAGCACATTACTGCCGGTTATCTGCGGTTGAAGGTCAGATGTTACGTCCCGAACCCGATGCGGTGTTACCGCTGTCAACGCTTTGGACATACCAGCGGTTCGTGTAAGGGTAAGCCAACCTATGTTAGCTGTGCTCAGGCAGCCCATGAGGGCACTGATTGTGCTGCCCCGGAGCGGTGCGTCAACTGCGGTGGTCAGCACCAGGCCTCTTCACGGGACTGCCATGTTTATGTAGAGGAACGTCGTGTTCAGGAATTGAAGGTTAAGGACGGGCTTTCCTACTTGAAGGCCCGGAAGAAAGCCAAACTATCGGCGCCGACGATAACACGATCTTTTGCACAGGTGTGCAGTGCGCCATTGCCTGGCCCAGTTAGTGAGTCTACTGATTTGGCGGATTTGCGCGCTGAGCTCAGATCTCTGACAAGGACGGTAGGCATGCTTGTTACTTTGTTGACCCAGCAACATCCATCTTTGCAGGATTGGGTCCTTCGGACCCGGTTGCTGCCGTGCCGTCGACATCTGCCCAGCCTGCAAATGCTACTGTTCCTGCTGCCCTGACTGTTCCCAGGCAGGTTAAGGCTTCAGGCTAAGCCTCCGCCTGCCCGGAATGCACCACAGAAGACGTCGAAGAAGAAGGCTCCTGCTGTAGAGCTTCAACACCAACTGTGAGGACGTCGCCACCGGGAGAGACGGTGAAACGGTCGTTGAACGGCCAGCTTGCTGAAGGGTCCATTGCGTCCCCTCAACATCGTGGTACTACTCTACCCATGGAGCAGGAAGAGATTTCCTGTTATAATTCTCCAGAACTTTTTCCTCCTTCCGAGGACAACTTCGTTCTGAACCTCACCCCATCTGTTGTTTCGGGTGAGGATTCAGATGTTTTCGGATCGCCCAGAGGAGGAGTTGAGGAGGATGATTTGGTCTTAAGCCCGCACTAATGCCTGCGCATACCATCGTTCAGTGGAACTGTCAAAGTTATCGGACCCATGCAGAGAGCTGCAGCTGCTTTTGTCGCATTGGCGACCTCTGTGCTGCTGCCTTAAGGAAACTTGCTTTAAGGCATCGGATAATCCAGTTGTTAGGGGTTACTCTGTCTACCGTCTGGATGCAGAGCCTGTGCCACGTGCACATGGTGGTGTTGCGGTGCTGGTTCAACGCACTGCCAGTGTGCCTCTGCACACTAGATTTCAGGCGGTAGCAGTTCGAGTTTCTTTCCACTTCGATATTACTGTCTATTCGGTTTATTTACCACCGGATGGGGTCTTTGGGGTTGGTGACCTGGAGGACCTGGTTCGCCAGCTTCCTGCCCCGTTCCTCTTACTGGGCGACTTTAACAGCCACCACGTCCAGTGGGGAGGACCTAATACTGACAACAAGGGGAGGATCCTTGAGGAGTGGATGCAGAAGGGATCCGTCTGCATCCTGAACGATGGTGCCATGACACACTGTAACCTGGCCACTGGCAGTTGGTCAGCGGTGGACTTGGCCTTTTGCTCGCTTGCCATCCCAGTTCACTTCACTTGGACTGTCGCTGCCGATCTGCATGGAAGCGATCACCTCCCCATTGTGTTGTCCACAACACAGGAGGGTTCTGTGGCTTCCAGGCCAGCCCGGTGGCCGCTTAGACGTGCTGAGTGGTCAGCCTTTGCTGAGGCTGTTGTATTTCAGCGTGCGGTTGAGGACTTTTCTGATGTGGATGAACTTTCCACTCATTTCACTGGTGTGGTCCTTGCTGTTGCTTATGCTACTATCCCGCGTACGTCCAAACAGCCGCGGCGGGTTACTGTTCCGTGGTGGACGCCTGCTTGCAGGCAGGCCATTCAGGGCCGCCGGCGAGCGTTGCGTGCATTTACGGTCAACCCGACTACTGACAACTTTGTTGCCTTTAAGCGCTGTCGTGCCCGTGCCAGGTATCTCATCCAAGAGGCTAGACGTGCTTCGTGGGCAGCTTATGTTTCGTCGATCACGTGCTCCACGCTTTCTCAGCAGGTGTGGCGGAGGGTGCGCCAGATCTTGGGGAGGAGCGTGCCCTCCCCAGTTTCACAGCAGAAGGTGGCGAATACCGTGATCTCGTCTGTGCCAGATATCGCCGACTGTCTTGCGTCTGCGTTTGCGCGGGTCTCGAGTGATAACCATTATGATCCTGGTTTCCTCAGAATAAAGTGTAGAGAAGAGGCTTACTCTCTGGACTTTCGGTCCGACGGGCTAGAGGAGTACAATTTACTGTTTACCAGGCAGGAATAAGTTTCAGCTTTTCCAAGTCGCATGACTCCTCCCCGGGGCCTGATGATGTTCACTATCAACTGTTGAAACATCTGCCTCTTGCCTCCCAGCAGTTCTTGCTGGAGATATTCAACCGTGTGTGGGCAGAGGGCTCTATTCCAGCTGCATGGAGGACAGCAGTGGTCATCCCGATTGTAAAACCGGGCAAAGACCCTACATCTCCATCCAGTTATCGCCCAATCGCTCTGACTAGCTGTGTCTGTAAACTTATGGAAAGGATGGTCAGTGAGCGGACCGGTTTGGGTGTTGAAATCACGGGGATTGGTATCTGCGTCCCAGTGTGGCTATCGACGGTTTCGGTCAACTATCGATCATCTAGTTGCCCTTGAATCAGATGTGAAGGAGGCTTTTCGCCTGCGTCAACATTTGGTTCAGGTTTTCTTTGACTTGGAGAAGGCTGATGATACGACCTATCGTTATGGGATTCTCCGTAATCTCTATGCCTGTGGCTTGAGGGGACAGATGCCACTGTTGCTTTCCGCTTACCTCTCAGGCCGTTCTTTTCGCGTTCGTGTTGGGGCGACTCTTTCCCGCCCGTTTGACTTAGAGAATGGTGTGCCTCAAGGAGGTGTTCTTAGTGTCATCTTGTTTGCTATTGGGATCAACCCTATTGCTCAGCAGGCCGCTGTTCCCCAGTCATTGTTTATCGATGACTTCGGCTAGCGCTTTTGGGCAGTTCGCATGCAGACCTGCGAGCGGCAGCTACAGCTGGCGATTAATAAAGTCCAGACCTGTGCGGTCAGTAATGGTTTCCGGTTTTCACCGGACAAGACTGTGTGCGTCCACTTTTGCCGCCAACAAACACTGCACCCAGATCCTTGCCTGTATTTGGGACAGGCACAGATTCCTGTTGTCCCACAGGCACGTTTCCTGGGTCTGGTGTTCGATTCCAGGTTATCTTAGGCTGCTACACTTGCGTCAACTTAAGGACAAGGCTTTGCGTGCGCTTAACATCTTGCAGGTTCTGTCTGGCACTTCATGGGGTGCCGATCGGACTGCCATGTTGCGCCTCTACCAAGCCCTTGTCCGCAGCAAACTTGATTATGCGTGCATGGTCAATGGTTCAGCTAGTAACTCGACTCTCTGGACACTGTGCATCACAGTGGCCTGCGTCTGGCGACTGGGGCATTTTGAACGTCTCCAGTGGTCAGCCTCTATGTTGAGGCCTCGGAACCACCTTTGGCCATTCGTCGACAACAGCTTGCTATTCAGTATGCTGTGCGGTTGCGTGCTGTGCAATCCAGTCCTGCTTGGTCCATGGTTTTTGGGCCAGACTTGCGAGTCGGTAGACGCAGTGTGGGTAAGGGCGATTTCCGCGATAGGCTCCAGCAGTCCTGTCAGGAAATAGCCTTTGAAATACCCTGCGTCCTGAGGCTTCGGGGGATGCCAGTGGCCCCTTGGCTTGTCCCAGGTGGCATTTATATTTTCGATCAGCGGCTGTTTACTGATGGGTCAAAGTTTGACGTTGGCATGGCGTGTACTTGTGTGTAAGGGAGTAACGGTTGACCATCGCCTTCCATCAGGCTATTCTGTGTTTTCTGCGGAGCTTTTGGCTCTCGGTTTGGCGGTGGAATGGATCTTTGACCTTCAGGGCACTCATTTCATTATCTTTAGTGATTCTATGAGTGCCCTGGAGTCCTTAGCGAATTACAATCCTTGGAACCCCTTGACACAGCGTGTCCAAGCTTTGCTTTCCCGCTTGCCTCGCCAGTGGAAAACCGTGCTTTTCTGCTGGATTCCGGGCCATGTTGGGATAAGTGGCAATGAGCAAGCTGATTCTGCAGCGAAAGGGGCCCTTTCTGGCCCTCTCGGAAGGGATCTGAGCCTTGTTCCCTCAGACGCCTTTCCAACTCTGCGTCTGAGGTTACACGCTTTTTGGCAGGCCATGAGGGACAGGCAGGACGGTAATAAATTACGAGTTATTAAAGGCACTGTCGAGGAGTGGCACTCGTCGTGTCGCCAAAGTCGCCGTGAGGAGGTAGTGTTGACCCGTTTGTGCATTGGTCACACCCGACTTACTCACCGTTTCCTTTTGCGGGGGGGGGGGGGGGGGTGACCCTCCTGATTGTTGTTGGTGGCGACGGCCACTTACGGTCCGGCACTTCCTTGTTGTTGTCGCCATCTTGATGGTGTTCGTTGTCGTTTCCATCTTCTGCATGACATTGCTCGTCAGTTGGGCGATAAGTCCGTCCTCCTGTCCGGTGCTTTTAAATTTTTGCAGGAGGTACAGATGTATGACAAGATTTAGCTTAGGGGTTTGAATGACATCTCTGTAATGTGTGGTGCAGTGGCAACCCGGACCACTGCACTGTGACTGAGGTTGGCGCTAATGACCGAGCTGTCGACACACCATTAAGCCTCATTCCCCCCTCCCTAATTTTCAGTAAATGCATATTTTATTTCATTACCAATTTTATTAAATTCCAAATTTCATCTGTACTCTTAAAATGTTGAGGTAGGTAATAATGCTGTGTTTCTGGCCCATACTTATTTTTCGCAACAATTTGTAAACTCGTAGTTTTTTTGTTTGATAAAACCTTCCTTGCTTTTTATGCTCTGTTCTTTGCTTCAAAGAGTAAAAGTTTTAACTGTATTAACTTTCCTGGTAGTTGAGTGATTCTCAAAATATTTATATTGAACTGAGTTTTTTTTTTTATTTTGGATTTTTTTCTTAAAAGTTTTAGTTTATTCTCTTATTCCGTTTTGTCATGAATCTTATGTTCTTACCTACACTTATACCCTCTAGAATGACCAAGAATATATTTGTTTAACTTGTGTCAAACATTTTGCGCTTACCTGAGACCATATGGATAACAAGAACTATGAAGTAAGCAGATGAGACAGTCGACGGAAAGAGACTTATCAGATAAGAAAACGGAATTGCAGTAAAGCCAAAAAGAAGCATCGTAACAAACATAAGCTCTGCAAAAAGCATAATTTATACAAGTTGCATTAGCAATAAATAAACACCTACAGTTACTCTTCAAATCCAATTCACCGCCAAAAAGTTAATAGTAACTCAACATTTGTCAAAATCTGTTCAGATTTGCCTAAGATTACATATCCATACTAGTAGAAAGTTACGAAATTTATAAGCAAGTTTTAAAAATTATATATAAATAAATAACTTACCCAATAACTTATGCAGTTCAGGTGAAGGAATGACTGAATTCCTGTCCAGTAACTGACTGCACAATTTTAATCTGCCAGTCAACCACTTCAAAGAGACCTATCTAATACCCCGTTCGAATTCCGAATTGAGAGAAATGCGAGTCGAATGTGGATTAGTTTGCTAGACCCCGTTCGGATTGCAAGATAGAAAGCATGCAAAAAAGGGTTAGTTCCTAGTTTATCAACCGCTCACCAGAACACGCCATTGTCGCTTAATTAACGGATTTGTGCTTGGATCAGCACTCACACCGTGGTGACACCAGCCAATTAGAAGGGTTGTAAGGGTTAATTAGATGATTATACTAGACTATACGTCATACTGACTAAGAGCAACCAGATTGCCTGTGTTTTTACTTTATCCTTGTTGAAAGCAGCAATTAAAATTACGTGGGGCCGATTACGTGGGGTTGATTATGTGGGGCCGATTTCCTTTTTGCGAAAGCATTTACCAAGAATGATTTCATTAATCAAGAACGAAAGTTAGAGGTTTGAAGGCGATCAGATACCGCCCTAGTTCTAACCATAACTTGCTGTTTAAAGAATATTTGTGCGGAAGCCAATTGTCATTTTTTGTAGTGTTATTGCACCTCACATTGGCTAATGTCTATGGACGAATCTTTGAGTAGGTATGACAGTTATTACATTAGACCATTATGATGTTAGATATTACATCATTCGAAAATATCAACTTCAACATTTTGGCAAATTTTAATACTAGCTCAAATGTCCCCATTTTATCACGTTTATTGAGTAACTCAAAATTGGTAATTCATTTCTTTCTCCATAATTTCATAGATGCATAAATAATGAATACTACTAAAATAATGTAAAAAAACCCAAAAAACACTGGCACAATACCAACTGATGAAAAAACATACAAAATTTGTACTCCGTTGATTATATCTCTCAACAGATTCCCCTAGTGTCAGACAAACACGAATTTAGTGTTTCAGAGTTCGTCACATAACTGCACTTTCTACAGTATTTCTGAATGGCGGTGTTCGAAATTAGTGTGATCACCAAGAGCTTCCCTTGCATCCCACACGATTCTTCAAGATGTAGTGTTGGCTCCGCAATACAAAGGGCAATACAAGAAGGGTGATTTTTAAATATACTAGTAAAAACTTTCAAGTGTAATCGACGATCAACATAACTGTTAAAAAAATTAGAAAATCAATCATATAGAGCAAATTCTGTGGTGTGTGTGGCTGATATTTTAACGATTCTAAAGCTTGGATGCACAGGAATCGACTGCTTGGATGGTGAAGGACAACTTATTTGAAGCATTCAAATAAGAATAACTATACATTGGCTTATATTACGTTATATATTTTATCGCACAGTCCCTAACTTTCACAATGCTAAAACGATCAGCGACATATCCCACATCACCACACTTTAGTGTGGTGATATGGATATCACATACTGTAAAGTGATATTCATATCATCGCACTAAAGTGTGAATGTGAGGTGGACTACGTAATTGTTAGATGATGAAGTTTTCGTGATGTACAACACGATAATGGACATCAGTCCATTAAATAATTATAAAAACGTTTCTACTACACCTTTTTTTTTAAGAAACCCCCCCCCCCCTCAAGACACAAAACACCCCTGCTCAAATGGTATCCCGAAATCTGACTACATCAGTGCAAAATTATGCAAGCATGACGACATAATGTTTGCATAAACAACCCTGCTATGAAGGCAAACTTTCATTTACCCTCCTTCAATAGTGTGCCGTTGTTTTGTTTTTCATTTCGAAAGTTAGGGACCGTGTGATAAATTAGTAATACTATCCGAGGCGAACTGTACGAGATTTAAGAGCCAATGGGCGATATCCCTTACATAGCCAATCCGCTTGAACTACGTCGCGATGGCGTCTCAGCATTCGACCTTGACATTATCTTGACGTAGTTCTCGGGGATTGGCCATGTGTGAGTTTACTCCCATCAGATGATAGATCCGATATAGTTCGACAGGGGGTCCTATAACCATCACGTATTATATTATACAATCGATTAGAAAATGTTGTGACGGCTTCATGCGATGACATTACTGCAATTTATCCGTGAGTGTATGTACTTGGGAAAAAAACCATTTTGATAACATCTTACAAATTTCATGACATGCTTCCCTCTAAGTAGAAATTCACGTTAACTATACATAAAACTTACTGGGTACTTCAGGAACAGCCAAAACACTGTCATGTGCAAATATTACCAAGATAACAATGGAGACGGAGGCACACACTACATAGAAAATGTAATCAAAGAGGAAAGCCGTTCCCCAGTACAAAATAGTGCTAGTGCCAGTCATCAGCTGCAGATGCTTTGATTGCGTTAATCGTTCATGAGTGGCCAAAAAAACAAAACAACAACAAATAAGACTTAATCCCACAGACAAAAGAGCGGCAGCCAAAGAATTCTCCATGTATCTCATGGCTAAAATGTGATCGGGTACATATGTTTTTTTGCGTCTTTTTTCATGCACAGCCGCAACTTGGATATCCAACTCAATAGCCCTCTGTACCGCATCACAATTCTGAAGCACTGCATTGTGGACCAAATTCAGGGAGGCAATTTTCACGTAAGGATTATACCCTTCTTTATGTTCATGGTATAGTGCTTTAGCCACTACAGGACTATATTCATCCATGGAGAGGAATTCAGCTCCCAATACGTAATAGCCATGGGTGTAACCTAAGACGTCCGACCTGGCATAATGCAGAATGATTTCCAGAATATCTCGAGGACGTATTACTCTCTCGACCCTTACGTGATGAGGAATATTTTTCCTGTAAGCTTGTGGTAAGCAAAGACGAGTAGTGTTGTACGATTCGAAAACCATAAGATTCTTTGAATTGTCAAAGACTGTCGACAACACACCAACTGCCGAGTGTCTTTCAAAATCTTCGTTTACCATCGCTATGACAAGAGCAGTCATGGCTACAATGATAACAAACTGGAAAGAAAAGATTTAAACCAAATATGTAGTAATTATTATACGGCCCAATCAGACTTTGGGGCTAGTAAAAGTATTTGTTTTATAATGGAGGTAGCTAACAAAAATACCAAAAAGGACTGACAGATGAAAAAGTAAATTTTCGAATCGTTCACAGTAGTTATGGAATTATCCAACATGTCAAATTGTTAAAAAAAAAACAGTAAACGACTTAAGTGCTACGATGGCGTAAAGAAATCCTTCTGGAATAAGAAAACATCCAAGGATAAAATTATAAAGTAAAAAAAAAAAATTAAAACAAGTACATAGCCAACAAGTAAGCATAGCTGGTTGGTTGTAATAGTTGTCGCAAAAATTCGCAGACGAACTTAAAGTGCATTCCACTATTATTTCAAATTCAGACTGCGACTTACTTCAGAACAACAGAAAGGCACTAAAAAAAAATAAAAAAATAAAAAGTATTTCGTTAATGGCTTACATTCGCTTCATTTGATTTGAAAAGAATGCACAAAAAAATTCCCTTCAACATAGCGACTAAAAGTACCGTTTACTGATATACCGATATACCTTAAATCCTTAAATCCCCGTAGGGAGACGAAGCTGTTTTCACGAAACGCAACCGCTCAGCAGACAACCACAATACAAATTATTAAAATACTTTAATGCAACATTTTCGACATTCCCCGGTACCATGGCAACCCAAACTTACTGCCATGCATGATCGAAATTCCCTGTTATCATGGCAACATAACGTCTCAACGCTTGATGTGGAATAAAACAATGCCGAACAGAGTTTTGCTACATACATTCAATACACTTCACTGTTTTGTCAGCCCCAAATGCAAAGGCTAGGGTCGCCAGTAACACTAAATCTATGTTGCTTAGAAATACTAGTTAATTACCGAGAATGTGAAAACTAATAGTGACAGTTTCGATACAGAAGAGTTAGAAACGAAAGAAAAGTAGTTCAAGTTCCTAATTTAGAGCTTCAAAATTTGACTACAGTCAAAATGCGGTATCAATGCCAATTTTAGACCAATTGTGACTTTCAAGTAACCAAATTGATTGCCTCGATGGTATAGATTAGTGGTTAGATTAGAAGTTATATTCGCAAAACTGGAAAACCTGATCTGAAAATCTTAGATCGAGCAGATTTGTCACCACAAATAATTCTAAGTGACAAGAACAATTTGGCAAAGGCATCATACCACAACATAAATTTCCACCCGCTGTCAGTCTGTAATAGGCCCAAAGAGCCTCCAAGTTATGACATTGGAGGTTAAGTCATAATCAAGCCAATGGTGACAATCACACACTGGAAACAGGGTCACACTGAATTACATTTACATTGATTGTGTATATACATTCGTAAGCTTTGCTATAAGTCATACACTGTCTTGTTGGAATGGTAAACAATGGTCGGTATATACATTCGTAAGCTTTGCTAAAAGTCGTACACTGTCTTGTTGGAATGGTAAACAATGGTAGGTATATACATTGGTAAGCTTTGCTAAAATTCATACACTGTCTTGTTGGAATGGTAAACAATGGTAGGTATATACATTCGTAAGCTTTGCTAAAAGTCATACACTGTCTTGTTGGAATGGTAAACAATGATTGGTGAATATTCTAACCTGACTGAAGAAAAAAACACCACGATGATACAAGTAGTAAACACGTTTCATTATCAAAGCCCAAAACCTTTGCCAACAAAGTTGAATTCCTTTTATCACTTGGATTTGAACTGAAATTATGCAAAGAAAGAATAACGTTGACTAGTTAGCGAAAAGAGAACTGGTTCTAAAAATGTACCCATGTCACCCCTGAGACACCTCCACAGCATCCAGCAAAACAAAAGGTTTATTTTTATTTATCCTTCAAACGTTTATTGTATGTTGGGTACACAAGAAATGGAGGATGTCTGGGCATTCAAACTCGTATCATTACTGATTAGAATAAGGCATTTTATCAACCGACAAGGAAGCAAAATAATAAGTTAAAAAGGTAAAAACATTACCATAAACCTGAAACTTCTGGTGCACTGAAGATGCAACAATGAGACAAATTTTGAATTAACAGCAGGAAAAAAACGGCAGCAAAAACTAGTTGAAGTTAACAACTAAAGAACATTTTGAAACCTCAATAGCATTTATGTTAATCTCAAAACACTACAATAAGTACTAACAAATCCTGTAAACTGTTAAGCATGGAGTCTCTTATCAACCATCACTTTTGTAAAGTCATTCTTTGCTTCCATTCAGTAAATTTGCAAAAGCCACTTACCTTATTCAATGCAAACACAACTAGTATAAATTGATAACTGAATTTTTTTAATCACATATTTTGATTAAAATAATACGTGAGAAAATAGAATTCTTCGATATCCAACTTCCACTTGTATTATGGCACAATTCAGTGACCGTCCATCCCTTAATGGAAATCTCTCAATGATGGGTTGACATTTGCATCACTTTCGTTTCTCTCTCGTGAAAAGGGTTTTTTCTGGGTAGTCCGGTTTTTTTAAATTTAGGTCTGTAAGTTTCTTGGAGGCTTATGACACCTAAAGCTATGTTTGTAAAGATGATAAGCTTGTGGTTTAGAAACCGTAAGAAATCTAGTGAGAGGAGTGTGAAACCCGGCGATTTGAACCAGTAAACCTTACATTGTGGTTGGGGCTGTAAAAATGTCCAGAGTAGACCCGACTATATCTCATAGCTACTGAAGGAGCCTTTTGTCTCACACTACTGTACCAGGCTGGCATTGCAAATACTTTGGTTCATCGTGCAGATAGGTAACACACCGAGCATTCTGTCACCACTTAAATTTATTTAGGAATACTCCCATTGTGGGAAATGAACCAAATTTAACCAACCAACTGCCTATGGAAGATCTTTGTTATGTCTCACTGAATGCTAGAAGTATGGTTCGAAAATCTGGGTATTTTAGAGTGCTCATATTGAGTGATTTTTACGATTCGGTCGTTGTTATGGAATTCTGGCTACACGCCGGGATTACTGATTAACAATTGCGGGGAAATGTAAGTATAGTGTGGTGAGGTTGGTCCGTGGATCCCGTGGAGATGGGCTATTGATTTGACATCGGGTGGACATTTCGGTGGTAGTTGACTTGGTGGTCCATGGTGTTGCGAGATGAATTTATTGTAAACTTGTTCAAACCTAATTACTCAAATATCCTATTGGCTGACTTTAGCCGATCCACTGTTGATTGGTCAAGTGCTTCGGCTAGCAGTAATCACCATTAATTCTTCCTTGAGCTGATTGCACCTCTTGGGTTGCACTGGTTGGCAACTGCTCCTAGGCATTGTTGATCTAGTGTTCTCCTAGGGTGATTGCTTGATACACAATGTATCTGTAGAGGACCATCTCAGAAACAGTGACCGTAATATGGTTACTATTCATGTCCATTGCACGATTTAGTCTGAGGAAGACCAGGTTGGGGATGGTTTGGTAGTATACATTTTGAACTATTAAATTCATCCCTATCCACAATCGTTTGGGGTAAGGACATTTTTTATCCATTTCATATTGACCAGGCTTGGGATTGTACCCGTCGAATCTTGGTAAATCACGTAAACAGCTGTTGGCTGATCCAGTCGTGAGATGGGATCAGTGCCCAACCTTGTCCCAAACATTCTTTGAAAGTACCTAATGCTAAATATAGCTTGCAGCTTGAGTCTGGAATAGTTTGACTTCAAACTTTGAAGTTCAAGTTGAAAAGACTTGTGGTTCATATCGCCACTTTGGATTGTATAACGATGTTCGAGAAATAGCATTGATTTGGTTAAGTGCTGACTTAAAGACAAGCCTTGCTTCTGTGATAAATCAGCGTCATCCAACAAGTGATCACGGAGATCAAAAAGGGATTTCTTAAGTGACGATGAAGGCAAGACATCAGCATCCGCTGATAAGCTGGAAGGTTTGGAAATTGGCTCGTTGATGGTCGAGCCATCCAATCCAGCTGGCAATAGGGTCGCTGAGCGTGGCGGTCTGCAGGTGCCAGATAAGCGGTGATGACCTTTGGCAATCAGCAAAGCGGACCTTTCATCTTTTGCTCTTTTGGTGGAGACCGTCAAAGCCGCTGAGTCAGAAGATCTCTTAGTCAATTCACGGCGAGAGAGCCTCACAGGAACGGGTGTAGTTCCAGATGGTGAGCTAAGAGTACGGGAGCCAGAGCCAACCAGAAAGGAACTCTCCTGAGCCGGCCCAATCTTCATGTTGCCACGTTCTTACACCATATTGACTTTCGCTTTCGCTGAAAAGTAGAATACGCTGCGATCTTCACGGCAGAGGACCAAAACCCACGTCTGAACTAGATGAGCACTAGAGAACAAAAAATGGCTTGTATGCCTGTTTGGCATTTATGCATCATTGGTGGGAAGTGCAGACCCACACTTCGGGGTTAGCGAGCTGGATATTGGCTAATTTACAATTAAATACCTAGAGGGGGAAAAGCATTTGAGAATGAACTGCTAAAATTTACAGGTAATGTATACTTTCGTAGCTATAGGAATATTATTTGATCTATTGTTTATTTATTTATTAACCCCATGAGCTTCCTTAAATGCGCACCTCCTTAAAAATTCTTTCAGCATTCTTAAGGTTAAAACCCTAAGAGGAACTTCCAACTGTAAAAAAAAAAGAAGCTGCATTTTGATCATAGAATCTGGTCATTCCACATTTTTGACTGAAGTGTTCTAGTGTAGTGACCCAGGGGTAAACAAGTACACACGTTTGATGTTTATATTTTTTCCTCTATGAAAATCAATCTATGTATATAAATCAATAGGAATTTTTTTTAACTTTCTCCTGACTCCGATGGTTCCATGAGTGATGAGGAGGTAGTTTCACCCTTTTTCTTCTTCCTCTCGGCAGCCTCATTGACCCTGCAACACAAGACGTAGCAATAAATTACGGTACGACTAGGAAGTAGTCGATCGCAATATAATGCCAACTATAGAGCAGTGACATTTGCCGCCATATTGGCACCAGTATGGGTTTTGGAGGGCATAACTACAAGGTGCACTACAGAAAAATGGAGTGAAAAACAACGGAAGAGCGGATTTCTTAGGGCTGAAATATAACGTTGTTTTCTCCAACAACAAAAATCACACGTTTTAGGTCTAAGAAATCACTCTTTACAGCATCGGCTTCAGTATGACGCCCTTCTGTTTCGCTCTGCAGTGCCCCTTGCAGCTAACCCATTAAAGCTCCACCATAGAGTCATACACAATAATACTACGTCGTGTCACTGCTCTATAGAATGACTTAGTGAGTTTCAGTATATTTTAGGGAAATTTATTTTAGCTCATTATAGTTTAGCCTAATTTAACTGAAACAGTATACTAAATTATAATCTATTTGCTCCTTCTGCACCACAATTCCCAAGTCTGAAACTTTATCATATTTATTTTATCTATTTATAGTTCCAGGAAAATTCCATTTTTTAAATTTCGTGCGACGTGAAACTGAGCAAAGTAATTTCTAATCTGGTGTCAAATCGATTTGTTTGTCGATCCGTGTCCACTGTCCATGATACTTTAAAGTCAATGTCAAATTAATAAAACCTTGCAAACGGTTTTAAGAATTTGGGCTCTAATATTAAAATTGACCAACCGTCATGAATCGAACTTGAATTATTCATACAGAATGAAATTATTCATAAATTAACGTTCAACTTATAGACTTCACACATAAAAAGGCACCTAAAAGCATGCACGTCTCGTTTTCAGTTTAAGATGAAACCATTGCTACACAAATTCAACCAATATGCCAACCTAATGAATCTTCACTGGCATTTATTTTAATTGCGTTTGGCAATTTGTGATGAAATAATCGTTTCTTTGTGGGTTTGTACTGTACAATTGTTATCCATGGAGCTTGCAAAGAAAAACCATTTTTATCCACAAAATGTAGGATTTAGCAGTGCAGAAAAAAGCACAAATACAGTATTCCAGTAAAGCTAGAAAATTCATTAGACGACAGCAATTGTTACGTTGTGAGTAAAGCTGTGTGAATCAATTTATTAATTATTTTGCCTGTATAATAGTTCTAGTTGCTGAGGAACAATCACTACGTTTACCTGGCAAACAAGAAACTCGTTTTAACTATGGGCTTTGAAATGCGTATTAAAAAAGGCACCTATTTATTTACAACACAAGACCGTGATTAGGCAGAACAAGGAATCCAATTCTTGTGGTATGCACAGAAAACCCTTCCGTCCTGCCCTCCCTTTGGCGAATAGTGTGGACACGTTCCGCACTACATGTAGTAAACTTGGTCAGCTTAAACCAAAGTAACCATACGGATGCAAGTCTTAGTGGTTTTCTAGACATGTATATTTTTGTTTTCGGTTTATTTACCTAAATTCTAGTGGCACCAGCACAAATTACGTGGGCACTGTAACTATGTCCACCATCTTTACCAGGACTTCTCCAACATCTTAACGCAATTACGTTTGTTTACATAAATAAGACGATGTGCATACCACTCCCAAACCACCTCCACGACACAGTTTGGGTTTTGTATCACTAGATGGGAGAAAGCCCCATGAATGGTTGACTATAAGACCCATGTGGCGACAAGGACATGATGTGCACCCTTCTGAAGCACTTCGAAGTGGCCATATAAACATAGTGACAATTTTTGTGACAAATTTCAAAATGTAATTCTCTTACTTTAGAAATACCTCTTCAAGCCCCATCGTGCTCAGTCCAAAGCTGCTGATCTTAAGGTCTTCCATGTTGGCTTCGATGTCACGAAATAGGGTTGGAAATACTTTAGCATTCCCAGCTGGTAATTGAATGCACAGTTCTGTATGTGTGTTCGACTCAATAGCGGCTTCTGGTATGTAGTGCCGAACAGACTCAAACACCTTCTCGACTTTACAACCCACAGATTTAGTTATCTTCATTAAGTAAGTGGCTCCTGTGACATATAAACATCAACCTGTCATTTTATTGCAATTTAATGTGTCCCATTAACACCTCCAATATGTTCAAAACAGAATTTTTCGTACTAAGAGTGCTACGGAATATCCACTTAATACTTTTTTGTGAGATGTCTGAATTACATGTCCCCATTCTACCATGTGCATAAATACATCATAACAGCAAAATTTTCAAACAAAGTTACAAAGTACTAAAATCTCTCAATACCTTCATGCATTGTGGTAATAGACTGCACTACTCCCATCCTAGCAGGACAACTGGTTAATCACTTAAAAACTTATGCAACAACCTTATCCCCATCCACATTCTTTGGTTTAAAATTATGTGGTGATGGGGATGTGGACCTGGAAGGAGTTCAGCCTCCAGTCAGTAAAGTGACTGATTCTACTTATTTGAATCTTCATTTTATTCGACTTTGATGCATTTTCCAAGCCGAAAACATACGCAATATCATTACAATCATAGATTAGAAAGTTAACTAGATATTCCGTCTCACTTCTTCCCGTCCTACGCGGAGCTCTGGTGGTAGTTGCGGCTACTAATACCTCTGCTAATGCTTTTGCCTTCGAAGCAGCAGAAGGCAAAGCATTAGCAGAGATATTAGTAGCCGCAACTTCCGCCAGAGCTCCGCGTAGGACGGGAAGAAGTAAGACGGAATATCTAGTTAACTTTCTAATCTATGTTACAATCCATGTCATCATTCCAAACACTCGTACAAATAAAGACACGAAGCCCTAATAGTAAAGAGTGATATCAGACTAAAAGAGCATGTCAGTATCATGTAACGTCATGTTCCATCATCAGGATACCATCAATACTAACCCATAACCGCCTAGATACGAGCGTACGCCTTCAACGTATAACAGCGAAAAACTAAGTCCTAGGGCGAGCTTTGTGAGGGGTCCCCGGGGGCCCCGAGCAAAGCGGGCAGTCACAGCCCAGTGGTCAGCATCGTCGGCTCCAAACCAAGAGAATGCCGGTTCGAATCCGAGAACCGACCCGAGTAATGGACTCTAAAAAAAGGGTCTGAAAGTTCTTTCAGGCGGTTATGGGTTATTGGTCGCAGTCAATTATTTTCTCAACCCTTAGCTAACCCATAACCGCCTAGATACGAGCGTACGCCTTCAATGTATAACAGCGAAAAACTAAGTCCCAGCGTGAGCTTTGTGAGGGGGGACCCCGAGCAAAGCGGGCAGTCACAGCCCAGTGGTCAGCATCGTCGGCTCCAAACCAAGAGAATGCCGGTTCGAATCCGAGAACCGACCCAAGTACCATGGTACTTTAAAAAAAAGGGTCTGAAAGTTCTTTCAGGCGGTTATGGGCTAAAACATTAATTTCAAACAGGTGCGTGTTGACTGCAGTAGATTTAATCTTCATTAACATTATCTGTATTGGTAACAGACAATGGCAATATTGTTTTAATTGCGTTCAACATTGATGTCATACGAGATTGAAACAAGATTCAAAATAAGAGATAACCCAATTAAGTCAATTAAAAAATATATTCTGATGCTCACAAGTATTACCAGGAGCTTATAAAGAGATCCGTTAGGAATGAGAAGAATTTGGCAGATGTTAAGGTTCTATAGCAGGATTATGAAGGATTACAGAGCCGAAATTGAAGAATAATGTATTTTAAAATTTTTTTCAAGTTTTGACAAACCCCAATCTGGGTGCTTAGTTTTTAGTATTCACCGTGCATATCTTGCAATATTTTAGCAATGTTTTTACTTTTTAATTGTACAGCTTCTTTTTGGGCCTTTTCACACTTTTCTTCCCATGTCCTGCACGTTTAGCAATGCCGTCGGGGGCCTTTTTATCCCTGGCAGGTCTAACCTTGGTGGTAAGGCATTCGTGTCCCCAAACCTCTTACCATCACTATTCCTTGGCCATATATTGTACACTGTACTTACATGTAATTGTGGCTGGCTGTTAGTGACCCCCCGGTCCTTGCCAGACCCATTGCTAACGCAACAAATTTTATTATTAAATTGGCGAGATTATGCGCTCTAAAAACTTCAATTCGTAAATCAGTTGGCAAAAAAGATTTGGGGAAGTTATGATGGTGACTGGTTCCTGACCAACCCGATTTGGTCAAATGTTATATTATAGAGAATCCCTTAGTTTCCAATTCACTCTTTGGTACTACAAATAGATCGATTGTAATCAGCGGTGCTCGGTAGTTTTTTAGTTTTCATATTTACCAAATCGACTTCTTAAAAACATTGGTGTTCCACAGCAAATGACTGTCCCGTGAGACATGATGGCAATTCGGTCTCCCAAAGCATCGGCTTCTTCCATATAGTGTGTACTAAGCATAATGCAGCAAGAAGAGCGTAACTCAAGGAGCAGATCCCACACCAATCGCCTCGCTTCTGGATCTAATCCAGATGTAGGCTCGTCCAAAACTATCACCTGTTATGAGGAATAAAAGAAAACTGAAAATATGATTAGATGCATGCACATATGCATGAATCTATTACACTTAAAAGTACTTTAAAATTTATCGTGGTTATTTTTGTCGCACAACCTGAATTACAATAAACGAGGAAGAATGCAATTATTATTCTTCATGAATATGGAAGACCTTTTATCATTGCATCCTATGAAATCATTATAAAATAATCTTTTTGAAAGATCAACCTAGTTACAAAGCTCCTACACACAATTTAATTTTTAGCAAATGAGTTATTCACCCAGTGTTTGAATCAACACTCAAGGTGTTTGGCTTACAGTAAAAGTCTACATTAATAGTCCATTCAAGCAAGAATGACATGAATCTAGTAATGTTTTCACTCAAAGCCAGTTTAGATCTGCGAGATGAAAATACACGTCATGTTCCTCCAATTTTCGAATTCACTATTAATCAAACTATATTTTGTTTGTGCCTTCCTCGTTTAATATGCAGTAAACCATCTTACATAAACAACATGAGATAAATAAGTTAACAAGCATAAGCAATTACTACTGCCATAGCCTAACTTACTACACACAGAAGTTTCAACATGGTGACAGAACAGCTTATTTTTTTACCATTAATAAAGATAAAGATAGAACTTGCACAAGAAGTTTTGTTGTTCTAAGTAACCATAGTTGTTACCGGTTTCAAATAGTAACAAGTTGCTCGAATTTTGCAAATAAATGGAGGATTCAGTTTAATAGTACAGTAGCACTCACTTCCTATAGTCAGAAAACGTAAATTCGCTTAGCTTTTTCGCCTTTCCAGAAGACTTTTTCAGTAGTCATCGGATACGATCCGTAATTCACTTAGCTCTTTGTTAACCACTCTAACCACTGGGTTATATTTGCACACATTGGTTGAGGTCCCTGGGGGTCCCCACAAGGGTCACAGTGTACACTGACACTTAGCTGTTTTATTCCTCTTGGTGGTATGGTGCAAAAGGTGTCTGATGATGTGAACATGTCAGTACCAGTCAAAAGGGACCTGCTCGTTGCTGCACATGATCTCTTTCACGTTAACAGTCGATCTATGTACTTTGGTCGTCATGGGATTCATAGCAGCATTTACTTGACTGGTAGGGAACATTCCAACCACTGAGCTATGCTTGTTCACATTGTTTGTGGTTCACCTCACAAACTTTATGGAGGCAGTGGTTTACTTTCCTACTTTTTTGGTGATGCGGTGCTAAAGATGCCTGATGGTGGGGAAGGATTAGCTGCCATTGAGGTCTTGCAGTTATAAGTTATGTGATAGGAATTTCGCCATCGCATTGGTTTTATTAGCAGTGGCTCATTTATGTTTTCGAAACAAGCAGGAATAATAACTTCAATGTGGTAACACCAGCATCACGTTTAACTTAAAAAATGGCATAAATGGCATTCAAGTATCGGAAGCTATTACGTTTCTTTAACCCCTTCGCTACTGGTGTCCTCGAACAAGGATATAAAGTATTTGGGCCAAAAACCAGGTCCCCACGTGCGTCGCAAGCTTTGTGAGGGGACCCCGGGGACCCAAGCAAAGCGAACTGCAACAGCCTAGCAGTCAGCATCCTCGTCTCCAAACAAAGAGGATACCGGTTTGAATCCCATGACCGACCCAACCATCATATGGAACTTAAAAAAAATTCAGCAGAAATAATTCAGTAGTGAAAGGGTTAATTTAGCATTCATGTACAAGTTCAGTGTTGAAGTTCCTAATCTTGGCAATGAATAATGTCCATACCTATAGGAATCAATTATAAGAAAAACGTTGCAGGTATTTGCCTTTATTCTGTCCAGGTATATCCATCCCATGGTGCCATCTTTTGTGTACTGCAGGCCTGATAAACATTTAGCTAGCATTGCCCAACGCATTCATCATTCCAAACTTGATGTAATAATTTCAACTATTCAGTGATTCATACTCACGTTAACTTTTCCGATGGTTGCTATTCCTAATTGCAGGCGCCTCAGCATTCCACCTGAAAGTTTATTTCCACGTTGCTTCCTCTTGTCCCACAACTTTAATTTACGCAAAAGATAAGTCACTTCTCCTTTCAAAATGACACCTCGTAGACCCTTTAACTGAATTATGACAACGAGGCATATTTTAAAATCCATTCTAGTTTTCATTTTATACCAATTTTGAAAACCATTCATAACACAAAATGCATCAGTAAAACACAATCATATATTTTAGGTGAGCATAAAACATCAGGTGGAGGAATCTCAGCCCAGATTTCATACTAAGAACCAAAACAAATGTGCAGTAATTTGTAACGAACCTAATTAAAAAGAAAAACGTGAACGTGTACGTGTACGTGTAGTATAGTAAATAATGGCACTGAGACAAAAGCAAAATTTAAAAAGCACAGCTTCCCCCCCCCCCCCCAATAATCTAACCCAAAACACAAAAAATTGCACGGTTTTATCCACACGGGCACATAATGAATGAATTTAAGGTAGCGGCAAAAAATATGTTGACATTAGGGAATGCCAGAGCATCACATTTACACACTGGGAAACCCATAGCTATGATCCCTGGTATTCAAATACCAGTAAGAGACTACCAGTATTCAGTAAAAGACTATACGAATAAAAAAAAAAAGAACGCGCAGATATCATTATAGTGTCCGCGGCCTATCTTGAGTTCTCCGCAGAACGAACACAGGTAATCGATTGTACGTTTTCAGTAGCAGTGTGCCTTGTTGATATTCAAGATGGTTACATAAACAATGGCGGCCGCCGATTAAAGCCGCCCCATCCAGGAAGACGTAGCTGCTCATAAAATACTCGCAGGACTCAAGATGCGCTGCGCACACAATAAGATTGTTGCAATTTTATAAGCAAAATCGAAAAAACTACAATGAAGTCAAGATATCCAGGAAAGAACCAAGGAAGCCATTTCACGGAGCATAATTCACCATGGCAACTGATGCAATCAAGGCTTTAATTCCTACACGTCTTCTAACATTGTAGCTTTTATTGACTAATTTTAGAATTTTCTAGCAGTACCCCTTTATCCTAAACTTGACAAAATGACGATGGTTTGACGTGTTGATGGGCACAAATTAAACACGCCCATAATGAAGGAGGAGCACTAATATTTTGAGGTTTTAATAATTTTATATTCGGGTCAAGTAAAAGTGTTCAGTTGCCTAGATGATAAGGTCCAAACTGGTAGCAGATTTAAGAAACTGAATTAGACAAAAAAATGTTAAACAGAAAGTAATTCTGCTATGATACTGTAGTAATGCAATGGAATTTATCTGATGATTTAAACACACATACAATTTAAAAGCAAAACGTGCGTCCCACCTGCAACCATTAATTTTTAAAGCCGACATCTGATTCAGTCTAAAATGAAAGTAGTAGTACTTATTATATATACCGACTCATGAACTAGCAAAAAAGATATAAAATACGTACACGTCTGATTATTATGTATGTTAATGCATATTTGTAGATTAAAATACATTTCATTTATTTAACAAAAACCATTCATGAAAATATGAACCTGTATCCTAAGATAATTTTGGTCATAGCCTGTATAATTCAGCATTGGCTTTTGTGAATACGTTACAATTTATGAAAGGTACAAACAGTTGAACAGCAAACTGATTTACACTTGAAGCTTTCTTGAAAGAGTGGAATATAAAAAAGGTTCACTGCCTTTCATTCTCCTTCTCACATTTTGTTTAATTTTCACCCTATAAACTTTCTGAAAGAAATTTTCACTTCCCAAACACTGTTCGCAACACTTGTTTTCTTGGGCCAACAGTTCTGGATTTTATAATATAGGAAGTGGCAGAGTTACAACATATAAAAAGAGATGAAAATAACTTACTCTCTTACCCTTCCGAAAAACATGAAGTGTTGTATAACAGTAAGCTCAGGAAAGAACATGGCTGATTGAGGACAGAATCCCATCGTTTCTCGTGCTTTATTATGCTGCGTTTTCATGTCATAACCACTGATGTAAATACTGCCACTTGTGGGATAGTATGTTCCTAAAAATGGTCAAAGAGGAACAGACGAATTTGTAGCATATCTCACATAAATAACGCTTTGCTCACTTTGGCTTTTAAAGCATTCTTCGAACAACAACTAATGGATAAAAGAAGAAAATGTTTAAGTTACACCAGCCGCACTTGGAAGTGTAGCCAAAAAGAAACCAAAATTACGAAATGGTTTTAATCCTTTGATAGATCAGCGTCCGTGACGTCAGATGGCTACAAGAGAGATACCTGCAAGGGGCACTAGATTGAACTGGTGGGTTAAACAACGGCACTTCTAGTCAAGCCAGTGCTTTGCAAGAGTGGATTTCGTAGACTTAATAAACCGTAGTTTTCTCCAATCCCTTATGCTGCTTAGGTTGTAATTGGAAAATAAAGATTCCACTTGCTTAAAAATGTCAGCAACTGCCAACAAATCGACAAAAAACGCGCGTTTTAGGCTAAGAAATCCAGTCTAATAGCAATGGCTTCAGTAAGACGCTCTTCTTTTCCCCCACCAGTGCACCTTGCAGCTAACCCAGTTACAGGCTCCACCATAGAGTAATATACAATAATACTACGTCGTGTCAGTGTCCTATAGAAGCGATGATGGAGCTAGCTTCCGGTCTAATTCGAGAGACTGTAGCACTGGTGGAAAAAGAGGTTTCTTCATAACTTTGTTTACTGTTTCAACGTTCTATTTATTATTATTTGCAATACCTGACCAGCTACCCAGTTTTCTTTTTAATGCGATTGTAAACCACACAAATAAAATCATTTTGTGGCTTCCTGTTTCCAATATATTCGTTACTTGTTTGATTTAGTCAATTTATGTTACGCATCGTAGCAGTACTAAAGTAAAAAAAAAACACGAAATAATTGAAAAAAAAAATACCAATTTTTTAAGTTCTAGCTTAATTAGTGAATATATGCCAACAATCAAAGAAAAGGTTGCTTTGTCAGGCTCTCACCACCAAGATCAAAAATGCTCCCCAATCACTTTTGTTTTCATATGCCTGTTCCGGTCAATGAAAGCAGAGGAGAGAGAGGGTTCACAGAAAGGGTAAGTATTTTTGGATAAATAAAAACTATTTTGATCTTTAAACCTTCAATTTTATTTTCCTTCAAAATGCTTAGCTTTGACTTCTAGGAAACTTCGTCCGAAAGGAACCGGTCAGTTTAACCAAGCCTGTTACAAATTGGAAGACTAGGCACCTCTTTTATTTTAACATTATCCTTACAGGCACCCATTCAAATTATCCTCTTTTTCTAGACTTATGGGATATAAGCATATGAAAATGTGTCATGACAGTACTAACCTCGCCTAACTCAGTCCACAGAACTCCCTGAGAATATTAATTGTATCAATGCCTTGAAATACAATTTCGTGTCATTATCTGTCTTACAAACCTTCTCGGTCACTCTAATGTTCTCAGTCTTTCACATCACCGAGATTGGGAATGACAGAAGTGTTTTGTCCTTCTAACCAGTCAAATTAGACCAAATTTAGGTGGAAACATGGAATAATTTATAATAAGCTAATTAACACAGTTGTTCGTGATGGTCTTAGGTTAACATACTAAAAGTCCTCAGCTGTCCATGTTGAGCAAACGCCGCCATCTTGGAAACATGGCGCCCGATATCGTTTTTTTTTCAATGTATCTCGGTAACGGTTGTTCGGGCATGAAAATATGTGCTGTCCAAAAATGTACAGCATGAAAAGTTCTACAAAAAATGTTCTATGAGCCCGAAATCGCTTTCTTTCAATATATCACGGAAACGGCTGCATAAAATATGTTTAATCCTAAATTGTAGAGCAAGCAATTGTCTACGAAAAAGGTTTTATAGTGGACTCTAATTCGTTTTTATTAGTGTACCTTCTGTGCTGTGAGTATGGGCATACGAGCTCTAATATTTTTTTTCTAAACGGCGAAGCCGTTTTTTGTTCAGTTAATTTGTTTTTTTTCGCTTCCTTTTTATTGTACTTGGTACGCATAGGATGACCAACGGCGTCGAGTGAGTTCTGCCAACAATCAACGAGTGACGCAGCCAGAACTCCCGAGACGCCGTTGGTTATCTTGCTTATACCAACCGCATATTGTTCGAGTTGTGGCTGCAGCAAAGAACAAATCGTGCTGACGTTCTTAAATTCAGAAGCTTGACAAGGCGACTGTGCGTGCAACAATGTTTACACAAAGTCCGCATTGTTGTTACTTGTTTGGTGAAGGGTTGTGTGCTCGTGTTTTTCGAGTAACACTCAAGAGATAAATATAGACAACCTTTGTTGGCTAACTGGGTTATTCGTCGTCGTGCGATGACGGATGCTTTCGGGAGCGAAGCGGTAAGACAATAAACGTGTAATTACAGGACGGAAAGCCAAATGGGCTCCAGTACTTGGAATTTATTGCCTTTCAGTATTTGTTTTTCCGGATTTACTGAGGTATTTTTATTTAACTTAATATGCACACCTGTAATCATTGACATGGTAACAGTTTTACCAGCGCCATTGTGCCCAAGTAGAACCAAGATTTCCCCTCTGAAGGCGTTGAAGCTTATTTTATTCACAGCAAACAAAGGTGGGGCAAAGACAGACCTGAAAATCTGAAACAGAGTCTATAGTATGAATTTTGTTTCAGCAATAATTCTTCGTAGTTATGCTTTATATAAGGCTGTTATTCGTAAATGTAAAATAAAACACCCTGATCATTAACCCTTTTACAGCCAAGCTGGTTATTAAACGCTTTTAACAGTCAAACGGGCTATTAAACGGCAAAACACTTAAGTCCCAAGGTGCAAAGTGAGCAGCAAAGATTAGTGTCATTATCTTCAAACCTAGTGAGTGCAAGTTCTAATCTCGAGACTGACCCAACTATTATTAAAAAAAAGCAGTTCGGCATGGGCACTAAAGGGGTAATAACTTTTTTTCTGCCCCATTCAAAGCCACATTAACCTAGTAGATGCAAACAATCAATATATTGGACGGCTATTGAACAGCAAAAAACGCCCAACGTGCAATGCGAGCTTCGTGAAGGGTCCCTGGGGACACCCGCAAAGTGAGCATACGGCCCATGGTCAGCATCCTCATCTCCATACTTACCAAATACCGGTTCAAACACCACGAGTATATACTATATAATATATACTGTCATAAAAATATTCTGTTCTGCGTGGGCAGTAAAGGGTTAAGGTCAAAGCAATAATAAAAAAATCAGCACCGTAACGATCCTAGATCCCACAATACACATTTTCAGCCATTACGACCCTATACGGCCTTGGTTCTTCCTACATTGAACGATCTACAAAACCTTATCATGTAAACGTTTGTTTAAGGTAATTTGCAATAGAAACTTGCTTCAAGCTCAAATAATAAGAAAATAATAAATTGGAAATAAGCCATCAGAGAAAATTATACACCAGAAATAACGTAGTTCAGTAAGCCACCTTTATGCACTAATGTTTCATCGGAGTGGCATGACCTGGATACGAACCTAAAATCCAAATCATGCCACTCCGATGAAACGTAAGTGCATAAAGGTGCCTTACTGAACTACGTTATTTCTAGTCTATAATGTTTGCTGATGGCTTATTTCTACTTTTCCTTAATATTATTTACAGTGATTTAGGTATATTTATTTATAAAAGATTGAAGGCTAGGCCTACCAAACAAAGGCAGTGGCATTAGAATGATACGAATTAAATGAACAAATATCCAACAAAAAATTCAATGAATTAAAATTTTAAATAAAACAAAAATAAACCTTTCAATGTTTTTCACTTGGTATAATTATTTTATTAATGCAGGTGGTCTTCATTACTCAGAAACTAAATAATTTTTTGTTTGCTATTGAACCAAAATACAAATTACAGTAACTGACCTACAAAATTAAGTTAATGTGCTCCTGTCGTAGCATCTGAGAAGCAGTCTTTGGATGCTACAACACAAACACGACAGGTTTAACAACAGGGTATCATAAATCGAATGACAAAAAAAAATTCAGTTTCTTTGACGGAAGATTCTGGCATCTTTATAAAGCAGTTATAGATGAAGAATCAACAGAGGAAACTGATTAGTAGAACCACTGTTGATTAGTCCCTAGCCCTTAAAATTGTATTTAAAGTTATCCCAGCAAAACTTAACTTGTATCGTAGAGCACTATTAGACACTAAGGTTGAATAGGTAATGTTAGAATAGCTTTACCTTTGTTACAGCCATAACCTGTATAACAGCAGGTAAGTCAGGTTCCCTTTCAAAATTTGTAGGGTTAGTGATAGATGTTGTAGACAGTCTTCGAACATTATTAATACGGAATTTTAGTAACATCTAGGAATTATTACAAAGAAAAAATTGGAATTAGTGCGAGCATTAAATGTCTACAATTCTCGACTAGTAAAGCAAAAATATACTTGGTAGCTATCAGAATCTAACAGGTAACAATCAGTTGGCAAATTAAAGGATTAAGGCATACTAGATAGGGGAACAGTCAAACGATTATCTCAAGTTCACATACTGGCATTAAAATGACTTCTGCAAAATTGGACATTTACATTATTAATATGCCACACTTTTACGATTACGATGTCTTGAAGTTTATAATAAAAGAGAAGTTTTAGCCATTAAGATACCTTCAGATTTAATGTTCTGATGATGCATTATTACGTGAACGTGCTTGGCTACATTAAATCTGTAGGTGTCTTAATGGCTAAAACTTCTCTTTTATAATATGCCGCACTGTGTCTACTGTGTATACTACTTTTGCAAACTGAAATAAAGAGTCACAGTGGATAGCTTGCCTAAGATAGATTAGCTATGTGAAACAATTCTAATTATTAAGAATAAGTTCTGTCCTGCAGTACGATTTTACTAGGGTTAACATTGTCGCTCAGTATAACGACCTTAATAATAATAATATTTGTTGCAATAGCAACGGGTCTGGCAAGGACTGGGGAGTCACTAACAGCCAGCCACAATTACATGTAAATACAGTGTACATAAAACGGCCAAGGAATGATGATGGTAAGAGGTTTGGGGACACGAATGCCTTACCACCAAGGTTAGACCTGCCAGGGACTCAAAGGCCCCCGATGGCATCGCCAAACGTGCAGGACATGGGAAGGGTATGAAAAGTGTTAAAAGGCCCAATGATGCTGTACAATTAAAAAGTATAAACAGTGCTAAAAAATTGTATACTACGGTGAATACTAAAAATTAAAACACCCAGATAGTGGGATTTGTCATTACTTAAAAACAACAATAAATTAAAAAAAAAACAAATATATAATAACATACAAACCTTCATCAGTACACTACAAAATTTAAATAAATTTCCAACATATAATCTTAATCCAATCAAATTTAAAAGGTCTAAAATCAAATCCTTTCCTGGGCTCACATACACACATCTAACTAATCATTAGCCATTTTGCAGGATGTAACGTCAAAAGAGTGGTGGATGAATTATTTCTTCGAAATCAAAAATACAATTCCCAATCTTCCATATTAGGGTCGGAAGGAAAGAGGTTCAGCACATTTTATTTTTATGTAGGGAAATAAACACCGATACTAACTTTTTTTCGGGTAAAAGTGTTTGTTATTTTTCAATTCTGATGATGAAGCTTCCCAAGGTTGAGGCGATGGCTTGTTTCTTCAAAATGGAGGGCTAAGGAATACTTCAATCATCAGTGCTGATAAAAACTCTATACCCGAAAAAAAAAATCGAATCTGCGTTTATTTTCCTGGGTGAACAAATGTGCTGAACCTCGTCTTTCCTCCAGCCTAATATGAAAGATTCAGTACATTTTTTTCAATTTGAACAAAAATTCGTCCACTACTCTTGGTAACCTAACGTTCGGTAAAATGGCTAATGATTAGGTTGGACGTATGTAGGTGAGTGACAGGAACATGTGTCATTTTAGACCTGTTAAGTTTGATTGGACTTAAATTATATGTTGTAAATGGTTGTTTTTCTTTAACCCTAGAAAAATCGAACTGCAGTGCCTGCCCATGACGTGCTCGGACAGAACTTATTAACCAATGGTAGCATCCTGAAAATTTGAATATCTGAAGAATTTCCTTCATATTATACTGTCTTAAATATGGTGGTCTTAGTAGTCAGCCCGTTGTGACATACCGGTTTAATTAAGATATTATATCCTCGTTGTAGGGCAGTTGGTTCATCTTCCAAACTTGAATTTATGCTTAATTTTTCATTTTGAGTTTTCCTTCTGCAGCCACAAGATGTCCAGTATGATCGCTATTGTGAGATAAACACAAGAATGGGTAAAAGAATAAAGAATTTTTTTTTTTTACTTTAAAAAACTTTCTACCATTTCTTGACATTCAGGCACGAATGGACACAAAACATAAAATTCGTTCAATCTAACTCAAATCAGCATTTTGGAAAGTTTATAGCTGACAGAATGCCCGAACTTTCAAGTACACAAATATTGGCACTATTATAAAATTTCGGGCCATTGTTTAAACGAATTGAATATTTTCCTGCAGAGAGGATGGTCCGTAATTGCTGCGCCAGGTAGGCAGTACGTGGTACAATAGTGTTGAAAGCAGAAGTATTTGAATAGCCCTTGTCTCTTTCTATTTTCTTACAGAGAATGTGGTGCGTGGTCCAGTAATTGTCAGTGGAACTATGGCTAGCAATCTAGAATGAGGCACATGAATCTCACGGGAGTTAATTGTTGGTGTTCCTTTTGTTGGCTATTTCAAAGCACTATTTGGTGTCTTTCGTCTCTATACGTGTAGATGGTTTTGGAGTTTTCAGTTGAATCATTCTTCATTGTCTGTCTTTGCTTGGTTAGTTACTTAGGTAAGTTAATTAACTAATTCTCTCGTTATTTGGTGCTTTGGGTACGAATTAGTGTTTGTGTCAAACTGCACTAAATGGTTGGTTAACTGCGTTTAGAACTTGAGTTTAGAACTAATTCGTTCAGTGCCTGGCAAGGTGTTTGCTGTAGTTCCTACATTTAATTTTTCCAGGCGTGGGGAAATTGCATCGGTGGACATGAGGTTTGATTAAAGCGAAAATTCCTGAAATAAGTGATAGAAGAAAAAACCATGTAATGTGGCTTATAAGCGATGCGGATTGTGGTTATTGGTTTTCGGCTCTGGTACAGTGGCGGATTTAAGGCAAAGGGCCCGGGTGAGCAAGCTTTAAATGTCCCACATTTTGCCGAAATTTTAATAGGGTACCGGTTTTTTTGTTTTGCTGTCAGAGTTCCCGATCTTCGCTTTCATACTTATGCAGCACAATTTACTTGAATAAAAGTAATCTACAGAACACAGATCAGGTAGCCAAACGACTACCAAGACTTGCTAACGTGAAAAGAAGAATTGGTCTGATTGATATGTGACGGGCAGTGGTGTAGTCGTGCAGGAGCGCAGAGCGGCACTCCTGAACATTTTCCCCTGAGAGAGCGCTGCTCCGTCACTTTTTATTTGGGTTGGCCATCTGTATTGTTATTGAAGCCGCTGTTAGTATTCAACAATTCATAGTAACATACCCTATGGAGTTCCTGCCTTGCTGAATGCAATTGATCAGAAATGTGTGTCGTTGTTCCTAGCCACCACTTCCGTCCACGCATCCAGATCTCATGTTCCCCACACTGATTGACTTGGTTCCACTCTTCAACAACTCGTGCAGGAGCACACAGGAGGGAAAGCACAGGAGGAGTGCACAGGAGGTTTCACTCCTCACCACCGCTGCTTCTTATATTACATTAACAATCAACTGCTACAAACATTTATTAATAATGAAAATGTCTGCATTCAGCTAAGACTTGAACCATAATCAGTAGGAATTTACCGTTTACTTTTCAATCATATACCAATGCTCGGTTAAGCAAAGGAGCATTCAAAAATTATGTAACGCCTGGAGGGAGAGGGGTTTTGAGCAAATGTGTTACCGTCTGTTATGACGAGGCTGGGGAGGGGGAAGTAGCACAAAGTGTTATGTAATGTACTAATTTTCACTAAATTATTGTAGCTAAATTATTTTTCTAACTTCTGTTTACAACTTGAAATTATTTCATTTCTCAAAATCACTGGTCATTACACCCTCTAGGTACTAAGAACAGCTTGTAAAAACGAATCTTGTGCAACCTTGTACAATCTTGTACAAACGTAAAAGCTTGTAAAAAGTGTTACACTTAAGGGACACGGGGGGGGGGGGTATTCTAACTTGCTCCCCACACGAATATTGTGACAACAAATTGTATTTTTTGTCCCATATAAATTCACAGCGACACCACAGATCGCAACTTTAAAATTAAGCTTTGCTATTTGGGAGCTTTGCCTCTTACACTGCCCCCCCCCCC